>KK113075.1:9572-25924 GCA_000611955.2 Stegodyphus mimosarum | reverse complement strand
GCATTAAGTACAGGCAAGCAGCCTTTATGCCTTCTGCCTTGGGAGTTAACTGTGAATTTTGATCTCATTACTTTTCATTTTCGTATATACATACATATGTATATCTATGCTTAGCTTTCTATCTATCTAATATATATATATGTATTAAGTCTGAGTACAAAACGAACAGAAATCCCGATTATCCTATCTGAGGAGAAAGGGTTAAGATAATGGTTCAACCAGAACTTCTCAAGGGGTTAGTATTTAAAACACCGAAATAAGTTGATTAATGAGTCTCGAGCAAAATGTTTCGTTCCTCTCGGCACTTAAATAAATTGCCTTTTTGGAATATTGTTTCTTTATTTCTAAATTTATTTTCTTTAAATATTTATTATTTCTAAAGACACATACACACACATATATATATATATATATATATTCATATACATATGAAAATTACTCTATTTTGCGAAAATATTCATGTGATGATTTCGGTGTGAAACGCAGATAAATATTGAAGCATACGTAGTTGATCTGGAATGAAGAAGAAATTTGGAAGTCATATAAATGCAATAAAACGCCGTCGCAGCAGATTAAAATTATATTTCTTTAATTTTAGTTAAACATATTGCGGAGACAAATACTTGAAAAATCAATCATGTCTGCTACAGAAAATTTACATTTTTTATATTGTTATGCAGAAATAGGGAAAGCAGCAAGCAGCGTCTTAGCGAGAACTGAGATAAATGCAAACTGCGCAAGTATCTCGTATGGTATCTTATTAAGAAATAGTTTCGGTTCTCACAATTTTCAATTAAGTTTTTAATTAGCTCCATAATAAACATTATGTGTAGGTTATAAGTAGTATAGTGATAGGTTAGTCTCAAAATACGCGTAAATATAGGTTAGTCTCGAAATGATGCAGTTTACAAAGGTTATTACTATTGGTAAAATATAGAGCAAAAATACCCAAATTAAAATTAAGAATTAAGGGAATATTGCTAATTTATGCCATAGGAGAAACTTCGCCGCGGCCTGATTGCTTCAGCCATTCCACAACCTTTCTGATGGAAGTTCCGATTGAACTCGATTCAACTTGTCAACAATTACCATCTTGAAGTTCCCAGCGATTTCCATGGAGTACTGCTGCCGTCACCTTTGACAGCTAACCGGATATTAGCGTCTTCCTTGTAGAGAATGTTCAATACTTTTCCAAGAAAAAAATGGCTGTAGTCGTCCTGTAATCGTGCCTTCAAGGATTTCCTTCCAACATCGTGACGTTCCAGTTACCCTTGGCTTCATCATTTCTTCCTACAAAGGACTGGCAGATAGCAAATTTGTCAGAGAAGTCTCAGTGTTTTTTTTTCACTTGATTAGTTCACAATCTTAAGAAAAAAAATGGTTTTTTAAATTTAACAGTTTATAGTTAACTACAATAACAAAGAGGGGATTTTACTTATTTTTAAAAAAATGGAATTATGGTTTAATTCAAAAATGTTTGCATTTTGGGGATTTCTGAGATTTTGAGGAATTTAAATTTCAGTTTTATTTGATGAGCATACTGTCGTTGCTAAGGTTAAATTGTTAACTGAGTTGCTCCCGTTTTAATACTCTAAATTTTCCTAAAGGATTGGTTTTCTTGTAACTCAGTTAATCGAATCTGAATGTTAGAAGTCTTTAGTCTCTGTAAAATAAGATGTAAATTTAGATTTTGTTCTAAATGGTAGTATTCTTTAAATTAAGGTGCAATAATAAGTAGAAAAAACCTTCATAGGTGTAAAGAAATAGTTTGTTAAGAATTTAAAAATTTTACTAAAATGAAATCGTTATGCTTACACAAAATTTGATATTTTATTTTGAAATCACTGAATTGTTACAAACAAATATAAATGTATTAAAATTTTCTCAGGTTAATTTTTTGCACTCCCGGGGGTGAAACAAATTTTATTATCTAACTGTTTATGTCATTTTTTGAAAAATAAACGTTAAGGTTTTCTTAAAATTTAATATCGATTATTGTGTTTTTGTTATGTTTAAGTTACACATTTTGAGATGCATGATTTATAGTAAGTTCACGAGCATCAAGTTCATCGGTTGTTTTGGTAAAATTCACAACGCAAATGTTATTTTTTAGATGTTTAGCTTTGAGGCAAATTGCTAATTTTGTTCTGTAGTGTTCCTTCCAAAAGGCACTGCGACAGAACAATAGAGAGCGTTTGTGATGATCCTCAGAGCCTTGCTTTGGAGAACATGAAGAGTTTAATAACCTTTTCGCTTTCGTTTGCCGAGGCATGAGAAGCATACGTAAGAATAGGTCTTATGATCGAGAGTTAGCGTCTCCTCTTCAGATTTAATGTGAGTCTATAACTTTTGAGCAGGGGGAAAAGTTTGATCATCATGTTATAAGTCTTTCCATGCACGTTAATCATGTGGTTGGACGTGGTGAAATCGTTATTTAGGATGAAACCTAAATAATTAGCAATATTCGCTCTAGGAAATTAGGTTCCGAAGAGTGTTAGTTCTTTTTTAATAGCGCCCCTTTTGCGGAATTCTCTGATTAGGAATTTTTTTTATTTCTCAGTCTAGATTCTAATTTTCCACTTGTTGTACCAACGCTGGATAATAGGCATAGTTTTTGAATTTTGCCCAGTGCAATGATTTGGATTCTTGGACTTAGAAATTATCGCGGTATCATCAGCGTAGTATGGAATTAGCGATTTGATATCCTCATTAAAGAAACGGAAATCATTCACATAGAGGATGTAAAATATAGGTACCAAAACTGGGCCTTGAATAATTCCTGCTAGGATATTTTTCCCGCTGGAATGTGTTTTCGTACATCTAACCGTAAAGATACGGTTATCTAAAAACGATCTGATCGTCAATATCAAATTTCTAGGTAGGTCCAGTTTGATTAACTTGTGGTCAAGGCCTAGACGCCAGACGCGATCAAGTGCCTTGGCCACATCTAGCATCAGGAGAGCGACACACAGTTTATTAGGTATAACGCATCTGATGAATTCGGTGTAACAAACAAGCTTAGAGCTTGTAGAAAGTCCTTTGGGAAAGAAATGTTGATGGTCTGCGAGACACTAAAGATAATTTTTTATTCTATTGTAAACTCATCTTTCCAGAAGCTTGCTTGCGAGGATAACAGTCTAATTGGTCTCTAGTTTGCAGGGTTGTCATTCGATTTCCCAGGGTTGGGAATCATGAAAATTTTTGCATGCTTCCGGGCATGAGAAAACTAATGATTGTGTAAACTCGCGTAGCGAATACTTGTTAACTTAAAAATCATCTTGAAAAGCATGTTTTTTAACATGAGGTTATTAATTTGATCACACCCAGGGACTTTCTTGGATATGAAAGACCCAAGAATGATATTCATTTGTTGCGGGAAGCGAAGTTTGAAATGTTCTTTACACTGGGTGAATAAAGCAAATTTGCAATAAATTTCTTTATCGCCTGGTCCGAATCACTATCTGATGGGAAGGTATTTGGGCTAAACTGAGCTCTAGCTATTAGCACCTTTTCTGAGATTGATGCAGGGTACGTTTCAACCACTTAACAAATCTCCAAACCGTCAAGGTAATTTTCTCAATCTTATCATTACATGTACTAGTCCTATGCAATGGAATAAAATGCTTAATACGTCTATTAAGCCTAATGATCTCGGTTTTGTCAGCCGGATTCCATGTATGATTGAACATCTTCTCCACAGCCGCTTTCTCGAGGTGATGATCTCTCTGATGTTAAGGGGAAGCTCATGTTCGAACTAATTGCCGTCCATATTTCTGTAAACTTGTGTTTTGGTATTTTTGACAGCATTATTAAATTTCCGTGTTTGTTTTCAGAATTCCAAGATTGTATGTGGAAATCATAATAGATTATGGTAAAGGTCCTAGTCCATAACCTGCACTGGGACGTATCCTTTGGCAGGCACACTCCAAGATAGTCTAATACCGGCACTTGATCGGAGGGCAAATCATTTATTACCCATAATTTCAATGGCACATTGGATGTTGAGATAAAAAAGTCCAGGATATCTTGCCTTCTATTTTCCACAGGAAGTGACTATACAGTTTGTAGCTATTTATATTATAAGTTTTGCATTAATTTGATTTTCCGAGGAATTATATGGTTACCGAATTAATTTTCAGATATGACGCGTTTCTATATTTAAAAAAAGGAATTAAGAGCTAATTTAAAGTACAATATAGAGTTACGTTTTTTGAATTTTATATATGTTGATACGATATTCATATAAATACTACATTAACAAGAATGCCAACAGAGTTTCCATAGCAGTTATTCTTCCAATGGTAATATTCAGGTGTATAGCTGAAGCAAATTAGAACAGAATGGTATTTGTGTAAAATTAGTACATGGATATAGTAAAAATACATAAACAAACTACAAGTAAATGATAAAGGAACTTTTGGCCCTTCTTAATACGCCAAGCGGAGCAAAATTAAAGCAGTATTATACTGAAAACAACGAAACCCACTATGAAGCATTAACGTATTTGTGTATTATAAAGATAATGTTGTGCATTTGACTCAGCATAAACGAATAAAAGAGTTTCTAAACAATCAGTCAATACGCTACATGCGGAGGCAGCAGCATATGAGAAGAAACATTATTAAAGAAAACATGTAGGACAGAAATGCATAAGTAATCTCTATGCTTATTTAATTTACCTTCTCATTTAAAGGTGATTCAGTATTCAAAATGTGTACTCAAAGCTTAGTGAAAAAATTTGGAATGTTTATCTGAATACTGCTGAATAATTCGATACGAATCACTGTAAGAAATCAAACGCTATTCAATTTTCTATGAGCTGAAGTTGTTTAAAAATGAATAAGGTGCCAAACAGCACTTATGACGAAAGAGTTATTCAAATCACATAATGAATAATGTGACTAATAAACATCAATAGGCACGGAAGACTACATTCTTAGCAAAAACGCATATTTCATTTGCGTTTGGAAACACTACCATTAGCATATGAAAAATAACGCTGAAAAGTAAAGACTAATTTACATAAATATGATTATTGATGAAGAAAGAGGGAATCTTATCTTTCGATTTATTCTGGAGAAGAACGTAATTACATTTTCTGAGGATTTGCTTATTATTGCTTTCAGTGTAATTTATTTAGATATTTATGAACGGATGCATGATTGGCTAGCCAATTTTAATTCATAATTCATTCTGTGATACCATACACTCCAGTTAGAAAACATAAAATTAACTGAGAAACTACTTACCACTTAATATTCGAGGCATGAACGTTTAAAATTGACTCTTGATTTGATGATAACACATGTCGTTATTTGATAGATTAAAGTTTGGGCCGCATTCTTGAAAATACAAAATGTTTTAATTCTTCTAGTTCAATTTCACAGTAAATGAACACGAAAATATTTATTCTAATCCTTACATGTATGATAAAAAATTACTGGAGTTACAATTTCAGTTGATGTTGATAGCATCAAAAGATTTTATTTTTAATGTTTCCTTTTTTACTTTTGTTTGGTATAAAAAAATAACGAAAGGCGAAAAAAACGCTACTTAAGGGAATTTTAAAGGCATGGATTTTAATTAATTACTACCGTAAAATTTAATACAGGAATAAAAAATTCTTAATATTCATAAATCAAATTCGTAAAGCAAAGCATATGAAGCATGAGAGGTACATATATATGTAAAGAGTTCATGCATATGAGGTTTTTTAATTTCCAAATAAAATGTACATTACATATTTTGCAAGAATGAGCCTAATCAGCTGCCTAATTCTTACTTGCTGAAACCTTAAACTGCTTCCAAATGATAGAAAAATTGTAACACCTTAACATCATAGAAACTGGGACTCTTAATTAATTTAAATTTAGTCAGTGTTAGATTTCAGCCAGCAGAGAGAAACGTGCGAAACCATAAAACCAGCTGCGCTCTCGTTGGGATTCCAACCACGGAATTATGACTTACTGGGTACAATATCATGATCACTTACTCTACACAAGCACAATAAGATAATTTTTTACGGCCTATTTCAAAACCATTCTGAATATTGCTGTATAATTTAACAATTTCCTGTTTGGTATTTGTAATTTAACCTTAGATGAAATCGCAGATAATTGCTTATTTTCTGGCTTTCTTGAAGAATGTATACGTTCGTGTATAACTCATGGAAATATTAAGAGAATTTGCAAATTATGTTCATTTTTACAAACAGTTTTGAACCAAAGTTTCCGTATGCCGATGAAATATACAAATATTCAGAGCCTAATACCTAAGCGTACACATGCGTGTGTGCGGATCTGTGGTTATGGAGGAAATATTAAGTGCATGAGGGGCTTTCGGCGATTTGTCTGCTTGTACTGTTTCATTAGATTCACCGTGTTTCTCTCAAGTGTTGAATAAATAGTAAAATGTGTCAGTTGAAATGATTAGCTACGAGCGTATGGATGACAGAATGAGATGGAATCTTATCGGTAGATTGGAGGTAGGCTAATCATAAGCGCAGATGTCTACAGAGCTCAATGCAACGCCCAGTGTCATCTGCAATTTGTGAAAACCGAGTAAAAACATTGGATCCATATCGGGAGGACCTGGAGCAGCTCGATCAAGATCTACAATAAAAAGGAATAAGAATCGTTATTTTGCACTTTCAGTGCTGCGAACACAGGATTATTGTTCTTTCCTCTCTTACGTGAGCTGTATGCTGCCACAAGAAACCCATTTTCACGATCTGCAGTTACCCGACGGAATTATGAGATAGAATGGTATGCCAGAAAATCAGCCGTTTGTTCGCTCACTGCAGCACACGAGAGAGAGCGTTTAGCATAATGCAGATAACTTGCATCTTGGACCAGATTTCAGAGGAGAACCATGCTTTTTAAAAATCAGTCGAGATTCTGTCTGTTCACTGTCGGCATGCTTGCGTCTCGAGAGAGAACAGAACACGATACCTTTCCTCGTCAGGGTAAAAGACCATTTCGGTGGTGAAGGTGTAAGGGTTTGAGAATGCATTATGTTTGACAGCCGCACACCTCCATGTGTTTTACTACGGTCCTCTGACTATTACGAAGAACAGAAAGGCGATCTTACAGCCCTGTATTCTACTTTTCAGGAGCGTAACTGATAATGAGCTCCTGCTAAAGGACTATAACTCTCGTCAACATAAAGCTCAGAGGTTCGAAGATTAGTGAGGATATTCTCCTCATGGACTGGCCAGTCAGTTCTATTGACAGTAAACTTACAATGTTTGGGGCGATGTCTGAGATACATTTGAGATGGCATATCCAATTTGCTATGCGTCCTGATAACCATTTTGAATTGAAAACTGCTTTTCCTTTTTCAGGCCTGGGTTCGACTGACACAAGGACTCGTTAACTTCCTAGTATGATTCCACGTTGCGCAAACTATGAGAGGGGGCCATACCATATATTAGAGTCATTTTCAATTCGATAGAACTGATGTATTTTGGACATCCCTGCATTGTGAGCTTTACTCATAATCAAGGATAGCTAAAAGGATTTTTAATGGTATGTCTTTTTCTGGGTTGTAAATGAATATTCATACCAAATTTCATTAAAAATTGATCATTAGTTTTTCAGAAATTCGATAGTATGCAAATTTCCTTTATCTTGCTCACCACTGTAACTTAGCAACTTCCATAGATATATGAATTTCAATAATTTAACAACTAATATGAAGTTACAATATCAGATTCCCATTTTGGACTTAGAAGATTTCTCCCCGCAGACAGTCAAAGTAATTTTCAAGTCAACTGCCTCTATTTTAATTCATAAAGCAAGTAATGCCCAGTTCAGTTGTTGACTACTTAACGTATAATAAAATGCACGCTACATCTCATGCATAAGCTTTACATGGAACTCTTCCAAATCTACCCCAATTGCTTGCAGCAAATTCTAGCTAAGCATGATCGTGATTTAATGTCTATAAGCAGTGATTCTCGTCAGTAGCCTATTATTGAAAAATGCATACACGTAATAAAAAATTCTCCTACAAATTCTTGCAGTGTAGCACTCTATATTAGTAGTCGCATATATTTAATTATGTAACTAGCATCATTTCTGATTTATATAAATGTTATTCTTTCTAATACATAACCGTGCATCATTGTGAGGAACGCATAATTTAGCAGGCATTTTCTTTCTAATCAACGGCAAGCAGGTTTGATGTACCAGATGAAAGATGAAAAGAACCAGTTTGAAATATTCTTCAGTAAAAATACCATAATTATTTCAAATATTTAGCTAAAAGTGAACTCCACGGTACAAACAGCCCTTAGAGAACTATGGCCTGCAGTACCCTGATATCGGCTTTCTAGACTGTGGTTCCGGGATGCTCAGGCATGGTTGCCTGGACAAGTGGTCAGCCTGTCGCACGACCCTGGTGTTTAGTCTCCAAGAGAGCTTGGTACTAATTTTATATATCCCATAAGAGATCAAAGGCTGAGTCAACCTTGCCCAGCCCGAACATCGAACCCCGGACCTGTGCTGCTCTTGCGCGACGCGCTAGCCACTGCGCTACCCGGCCTATTCTTTCAAATATTTATTTAGTTAAAATTTCTCATAAAGGGAGAAGTAACTAACATGGCGCTTTTTTTAAAACGTTCGCCGAACTATCGATATTCGTTGTAAATTACCTAATATTGCCAGAATATCAAAAGAAATTAATTAAAAATAGAATCTGAAATACATATTTGAATTGTTAAATAAGTATTACATGATATATTAAACACTTTACAAAACATATTGTGTGATTGTTTTCCTTAATTAGACAGCAATCGGTATTCTCTCCAAAACCATCAGAGAATTCAAATATTTAGCATTTTAGCAAATTTAGCAGTCAGAGCTTGTATGAAGTTGACCTCCCACAATGATAAGGTAGGTTTATACGGTATTTTCTCCCTCCTTTCTGTATGCCTTCGTAGTGTAGTGGTTGTACACTCGGTGCGTATTCGAGAGGTCCAGGTCCGAGTCCAGGCGAGGGCATTGCTCATTTTCATGTCTCCTGCTTCAAAATAACCCAATAAATCTACAGTTGCGCCAGACCTAAAAGGTGGTGGATGATGATTGTTTCCCATCAGGATTTGGCGATTCGGTTCACTAAACCCCAGTCGCTCTTTAAAAGGGGGAGTGCATTTTCTCTTTCCTTTCTGCATGCCTACGTAGCGTAACGGTAGCACAGTTGGCATGTATTCGAGAGGTCCAGATTGGAGTCGCGGCAGCATATAAGCATTCTTCACCGCGGCGCGCGCATAGGAAAAATTTCGTACTTGTGATTGGACATACATTTCGATGATATCATTTTCTCGTGGCGTAATGGCGTTTAGGGGAGATTCTTAACATTTTGTTTGCGTTTAATGGCGTGCATGAGAGACATGGAAGGGTGAAAATTATCGTTCGTTTTCTTTGAAACGCCAAAATTTAGCTGCAGCGTTCTGCATATGGCTTCCTGTTTCATGGAATAGTAAAATTATAAAATCTTTCAAAGATGCTGTTCATATCAGAAACAATCTAAAGTGCTTATATTATATGAATAGTTAAGTTCGTGAATTTAGTGCAAAATCCACAACCTTGCACAAAATATTTCCTTCGCAATTGCTATGTTATTTCCATGTTAATGTACATATCATTTCTAATATTTTGTTTCCTTAAATGAAAGAAAAAAGTGCATTCACTATTCTCGCTGAATTTAATACACTTGTATAAGAAAACAAACTTTCTTCTCTGACAAATACTATTTTTTGGCAAAGATACAAAAGATGCTACGCATTAAAAAACTGGGCAATATTCGTAAAGTAATATTATTCATTTTAAAATATGCATCCTATTTCTTTGTTCCAAATCTATGGTAGTCTTACTTCAAAATTAAATTTTACTGTTTCAGACTGATTATAAATATTGTGAATGTACTGCGTACTATGTTAGCTTTCAACGTATTTTTTGAAAGCTGATTTGTCTCATGCTTTCGGAGATTACATCTGTAGAGAATGGATATAAATGAAAAAGAAATAATTGCCTCAAGGGAAAAAAAACTATATTTTTATATGAACTTCACCGCACTATAGTATTGCAAGAACTGTAATTTCATAGCAAGAAAGTACAGAGTGGATAATAATATCTTCGGTGCTGCTATTAAAATAAAAACAAATGGATTGGCGGTGTACCCTCCAAAGGGCATTGCTCATTTTTGATGTCACCTGAAGAAAAAAAAAACTTATATTTCTTGCAATATGTACAATTGCAGTTGTATGATTTCGTTATTCATATCTCTGTTCCTGTTCTTTTAGGGAAAATAATTATTCATGTGTTAATTACCAGAGGGTACCTTACGCTTTTACATTCACTTTCATACAGCTACAATTTTGTGACTTTCAAAATAATTTTATGCCTTAAAGGACAATTTTTTTAATATACATATTTCCAAAAATAGCAGAAGAATGCATGTGTAGACATCAAAAGGAACCTCAGTTGCAGAATCCTGAAACAAAATAAGCGCAGATCTTTGGAAGAAATATTCATGACTCAGATATCAGCTAAAAAAATGTTGCAAAACGATTGTGTTCAATAACCATTTTTTCAGCTTTTTAAACAAACATCTAGCAAGTATTTGTAGATGCGAGAAACTCGTGTAGCAAACAAAATTGAAATGGATCTTAAATATAAAAGTCTTTCCATATGTATATTTTATGTGATAATAGATAATGTTTTATATAATAATAGGTATTTTATATCAATGGGCACGGAAGACTGCATCCCTAACGAAAACACGTATTTCTTTTGGTTTGGGGATCATTATCATTAGCAAGCGAACAATACTGAGAAGTAAGGACTAAATTGCATAAATCTGATTATTGATGAAGATAGAGTAAATCTTATTCTTAGAAAGATATCAGAGAAAAACGTAGTTACATTTTTCGTAGCTTAGTTTATTATTGCTTGCAGGGCAATTTATTTAGATACTTATGAAAGGATGTATGACTGACTAGGTACTTTTAATTCATGATTCATTCTGAGATATGATATACTCCAGTTAGAAAAACAGAAAAAGTAATTGGGAAAGCAATTACCATATTAATATTCGATGCATGAACGTTTAAATTCGACTCTTAGTTTGCTCAAGACAAAGTTTTTGGAAGGATTAAATTTCAGGACACATTCCTGAAAAAAAAAGTCTCAGTCCAAATAAATTAAATTTCATAAGAAAATATTAAAATTTTCACCCTAATCCTTGCACGTATAATAAATAATTACTGGAAATAAAACTTAATAGTATCCAATTAATTTTATGTTTAATATTTCTTTTCCTGTTTTGGTTTCGCATAGAAAAAAAGGTAAGGCTGAAAAAAAGTACTTAAGTGTTACTAAAGTATTATTATTACTATAAATTTAGTGAATTGCTATTGATATAATTTAAAATACGAAACAAAAATTAATTACTCAAAATCCCATTCATAAGCCAAATATATAAAATATGAGATGCACGTAGACATGTAAAATTTTATTTCCATGATGTTCCGTAATTTCTGTATAAACATTTGTTGCTGCTTTTAGTGCTCAACGGGATTAGGTTTTTAACAGCTTGAAATTTATTCCTTTTATTTTATGATTTGGTTTATTTGATTCTGAGAGAGCAATCGAGGTCTATCTGGCTAAGAGGAAGGAAACTACCTATTGGTTTTTTCGTGGAGGACTTTCCAATGGATACTGTGTTATATGCACACGTGAGAAAAACCACGAAAACACCCATTCGCCATTTCGCCATTTCGCTCATTCGCGACCGAACAAACAGTGCTCAGTGATATTACCACTGCACTGCTGGTGGGCCTTTTATTTTACGTGTGCTATGTTAAGTTAGTGATTCTTCTTTACAAGAGTTAAAAAAAACTACTCTGAAAAGTTAGTGATTCTTTACATGATATGTCATACTGGAGTATTTAGAATGTAATTATTCACTTTTCTACTTTTACTTTCATAAGCAAACTTTTCTTTATAAATTTATTTATATTCTGTATGTTTACATGCGAAATTTTGTATTTTAATGCATTTTCATCATTGATCGATTTAAGCTTCTTTTTTGACACATTTATGTACATTTATGACTTGAAATCTGATGTACTTGAATTTGCCCGAAAAAAGAGAAAATGGCAGAGAGTAAACTGGAAATATCTTTAATGAATTATACCACCTGAAAGCAATATTTAGGTTTGGGATGATATGCTTCGGAAACAATTTGCTTCAAAAATTTTATTTAATAGCTTTACACTTTGCATTTTGAAAACAAATAATTTATTGTATATTTGTTCTAGGAAAAATATATGTTACAATACTTACATGCGCATTTCGAGCTTTATTGCATGGAAAATGTATAAAACTCCTTAGCAAGATATATAATTTGAATGTATGGAAAAACATTATCATGCCCTATTATGCTCAAATGCTTGGTTTTGCATCTTAATTTGAGATTTCAAATGCTGGTCGTAATTCTACGACAATGAAAGAACTTTATGTATTAAGTAACTATTCTCAGAAATAGATTTTGGGACTTATTTATATGTTTTATAATTTCAAAGGAGTGTTATAAGTATTAAAGCAGATTTACTATTTATTGCTTTCAAAATTAACATTAACTGTCATTTACTTTTGCATAACACGAACCTGAAAAATTTTTTATCGTTTTTTTCTTATTATTTTATCACTAATATTTTTAAGTACTTGAACATTTATTCATGAATATAAAATAAAATGCAAGTTTGCCTCTCACATTTGAAAATTTATACGAAGATATGCACTATCGAATTCAATTTTTAATAATTTTCTTTGAATACTGAATTTTAACTTCCTGTTTTTCAAACTATCTTTAATTTAAATTTTTAATCCTTAAAAATTATAACTATTATAGCTTATTTTTGTCATACATTTTGTCATACATGTCAATGCATATTAAACATATCATGTGATGTATTACTGTTTGTTTTCATTACGGACATTTCATGCCCTGATGTAACAGAAACATTTGCCATTTATTTGAGAAAAATATTTCTTGCAAATCTCGTGCGCAAATCAGCTTTGTAAAATGCAGCTACTTTTGAATAATTAAATTTACATCACAGTATAATAATTTAAAAAATCTGATGGGTGCACTACATGAATTCCTTGAACGGAATACGAGTATTAAATTATACCAATTTTTTCCCTGAATTCTATTTAAACATATTGAATTGAATAAAATCTGCATCCTCGATAGCGCATGAAGCCCAATAGAACAAATGCGTTTTTAAAATTCACTATATTTATTTACCATAGCGATACTCTGGCGCTAGGCTCACTTAACAGCGTTACATCTCGTTCAGTTTATAGCACAGAATGCACAGAAATTATGTATATCATCTGAAGAATTATGTGATCGTTCCCATTTGTTCTATTCAAATACTATCATAAATCTAAAACGATGTATAAAAGAAATTAAACAAACAAACAAAAAAAAAGTTTTTCTCAGACGACTTAGTTTTTGTTATTCAATTTATTCTCTTCTCACTTCGCGACGAGGCAAAAATTCGTAAACACTCAAAATATCTATATTAAAAATTACAAGGTAAATCTTAAGGACTTAAATGTATTTCCTCGAATGAATTCCAGAATGGGTTAAGCATGATTTAATTTTCAATAATAAAAAAAGCGTTATCTTTGTTGTTCCAAGCTTAGTTTCTCTAGATTGGCAACAAATTAACTATTTTGCTAAGTTTCAAATGTAAAAAAATATAGCTCCTTAGCTCATGGAGCTCAAACTTAGCTCATGGAGCCGAGTAACATAGTTGGTACATATATATATATATATACATATAGTTTTGATGCGGCCGGTTGCAACTAAAAAGGGTGATGCACATCTACATGTTATGCCAGTCCTATATACAAAGTGACAACGTTCTGAGGCTACTCGTTTTTGAGTTAGGCGAGATACAATCGTACATACGTACGTATGAGTACGCACAGATGCCACGTAAAAATCTCTTCAGAATACATTTTAAATCTGTTTTATAATTGGAAAATGAGTCCTTTATTCTGTCCTAAAGTAGAGATGTCACGCAGAAACATCGTTAAATTGCAATCGATAGCGATCAAAATGGATGTTTTCGTTACAATATGATCCCCGAAATTTTTCGGGATTGCAATACTTCCTTTCTACTTCGTACAGGGATGTAATTAGGCTTAGGCTTAGCCGCGCTTAACCATCTTTTAAATTCTATAACTATAACGTGCAAGTTCACTAAAGGCATAAAAATCTTAACCGGGAGAAAAGAACAACATAATTCAATCATTTTTAAAGAAACAAATCTGATGTATACACCACATGGCTTTTTTGTACGGAATATTAATTTATATGCATTTTGCATTTCATTTAAATTTATTGAATTCAATTAAATCTACTTCATCGATAGCGCATAAACCACAATAGAATAAATGCACTCTTTAAAATTCACTATATTTGGTTACCACAGCGACACTCTGACGCTAGGTTCACTCAGCAGCGTTTTTTCTCATTCATTTTATAACTCACCAGAATGCCAAAAATTATATATATATCATCTGGAGAATTACCTAATCGTTGCCACATGTTCTATTGAAATACTATAATAAATCTAAAACGATATGTAAAAGAAATTAAACAAAAAAAAGTTTTTTACAGAGGATTCAATATTTCATATACAATTAATTCAGTTCTCACTTTGCGACAAGGCAAAAATAGATAAAAACTCAAAATATCTATATTAAAAATACGAAGCAAATCTTAAACACTTATTTTCTCAAATATATCCCAGAATGGAGTAAGCATGACTTAACTCGCAATAATAAACTAAGGTTTTATCGTTGTTGTTGCGAAGCTTAGTTTCTCTTGATTACCAATAAACCCAATGTTCTCCTAAGTTTCAAATGTAAACAAATCTGTTCACCATGAGAAAAATGATTAGGCTTAGCCGCTATTAAACAACTTTTATATTGTTGATAATTCTACAAATCTTGCATGCAGATTTACTAAAGGCATAAAAACCTTAACCGAAAGATAAGAACAACATATCTCAATCATTTTAAAAGCAAAAGATGCACAATTTATCAACATATAAGAAGAAAAAAACTAAGCTCATTGAGCCGAGTAACAGAGTGTATATATATATATATATACATAAATTTCCATACTTATAGTACGATCGATTGCAATCAAAATAGGAGGTGCACATCTACATGTTATTGCAACCTTATATACAAAATTTCAACGTTCTGAGGCTACTCGTTTTTGAATTATGTAAGATACATATATACATACGCACAGACGCCAAGAAAAACTCTCTTCGGAATCCATTTAAATCAGTTTTTGTAAATCATTTGGGGAAATAGAGTCCTTTGTTTTGTACTTACATACGGATGTCACGGCAAAGCATTCTTAAATTGCATTTGATAGCGATCTAAATAGATCTTTTCGTTGAAATTTGATAGCCGAAATTATTCGCGATTACAATAGTTCCTTTTTTCTTTGTAGAAGGAAGTAAAAATGGACAATTTACAAATATATAAGAAAAAAAATCTGAGCTCACTGTGCTGAGTGACAGAGCGAGTATATATATACGTATATTTATATACTTTTGGTGCCGTGATTGCAATCAAAAAAGGAGGTGGACATGTACATGTTTTAGCAGTCCTATATACAAAATTTCAACCGTCTGAGGCTACTCGTTCCTGAGTTACCTACGTGCAGACCATGAAGAAATCTCTTCTGAATCCATTCTAAATCAGTTTTTTTAATTCGCTTGAGGAAACAGAATCCTTTATTTTGTCCTTACGTTCGGATGTGACGACAAAACATTATTAAAGTGCATTCCATAGAGGCCAAAATGGAGATTTTTGTTTAAAGATGATATCCGAAATTTTTCGCGATTACAATACTTCCTTTCTACCTCGTATAAGGAAGTAAAAATTAATAAAAATAAAAATCCCATTGCAATTAATTCATGAAGAAATAATACTAAAGCAAGGGCCTTCCTCACGATTTCGCTTTGCATTTCTGAAAAAAAAAAAAAAAATATTATAAAATTATGAAGGTATTATGTTTTTTAACTTACTCGTTTTTTTTGGAAGGGGGATTAATTTTCTAACTTTGCTGCAAGTGCACAATAGCATAGCTAAAGGGGTGCTTTTCACTCCGGGCGGCACTTTTTTGGGGGCACCATTTTTAATGTAAAACATATTATAAGTTTTATTCCTGAAGACCTTGGGGGCAAAAGTACTAATGGAGACCATTTTGATTCCAGTAAAGTTCATTACGGTTATCTGTCTAAGGGAAAG
>KK113074.1:180743-200639 GCA_000611955.2 Stegodyphus mimosarum | reverse complement strand
TTTTAAAATTTAATTTAAAAATTTTTTTTATTGTTAATGAAAAATAGTTTTATAAAGATATTGAGGAACAACGAAAAAATAAAAAATTTCTAAAATCTAAAAATCCTTTGGTATGAATATTATTAGTATCAGAAAGCATAATTATTTTCGTTTTTAAAACAAAAATTGTTATTTATAGTAAGATTATTATTATTTCTATTATTTATAGTAGTCAAAACATTTATTCTCGGGACTATCAAATAGTTTTCTGTTTTTCTAGACATGAAAATATTGTAGTTTTAAATTTCTGTATCATTAGACAGAGAGTTTTAAATCTTTCGTCTTTCATTTCATTAACATTTTTAACATTTAAATGGATTTTAAAATCTTAAATAACTAAAATAATGAGAAATAAAAATTATAATCCGTTTTATTCACTGCAGTGCTATCAGATTAATGAAATTGTTAGAGCAACAACTATTATTATTTTTCCAATAATTTTGTCCCAAATTTTGCAAATAGAAATTTTTAAATTTTAAGACTGTTTATGTTAAAATTAAACACGCGGATTCTCATATACACATTTACGGTTTTTCATATGTCAGATTTGTACCATTTATATTACTAAAATGCTACTTTCACTGAATGAAATGACAGAGTGCAAAACACGTATCACCATATCATAGAGTTAGCCATGAGAGTTAACAAGTACAGCGGAAACTAAATCTCTAGACCGAACTGGCTGCTTTATTTCGGATGTATCCTTAAACTTTGAATAGAAAATGTGGAGATGCAGATGTTAGACAATGTAACTAGATAACCTGAAACTAAAAGAATGTAATTGTTTGTTAAACGAAGAAGGCCATTTGTTGGAGGTCAACTCAGCAACGAGTCTTCATGGGAATGATCGATTTTCATTTAGTCATCAAAGGCATTTTTTCCAGCTCTGTTTGCGGTTTTAAATTTCTATTCTGTATCGTACTCGATAGATATTCAATCGAGTTGACATTAGGGGAGAGGATTGCGCATGATATGGAGGGTGTTCAGGTTTACTTTCATGCTCTTCAAACCATTGTATCAACAGTGTTGCCGTGTGAACTGCAGTCTTGTCATTCTGATACATGGAAGATGCTTTTTGATGCAAAGTTTAAATAGTTGGGTAGCCTTGATCCATATATAACGCTTGATAGCAATGTGAGAGTCAAGAATTATCAGTATTCTCAGAGACGTTTACAATACTGCGGTTCAAACCGTCATCTCTCTATCTCCATGCTTTACTTTCAATAACTGATAGGCCTTGCTCCAACTATAATTCTTAACAGCAATGTGACTGTCAAGAATAATCAGTGGTTTCAGACAAATCTACAGTACAGCAGGCCTTACCTTCTCCAATCCACCACCACACCCTCACTATGAACATGAAATGGTTCTGATCATCTGCCTATGAAGAAGTTCTCCACAAACGAACTTTCACAGAATTTAGAAATGCGCTGAAACTTGTCTTATTACTGAAAACTTTTGTATTGTGTACTGCCTAAGTTCTTAGCTCCTGCCACCATTGGAAATGGTGCTTAGCGTGACCTTTGGTTATGAATGTTTTTGCTGTGATTTTCCGATCGTGAGTCTTAACTTGTGAAGATCCTGACTGGCAGTTTTTGTAAAACTAGGTAAATTCAGGATAATGTTAAGTTATCGCATAATCTAGGTAGTCGCTGCTTGTATCTAGGCTGCAGTTGTTACTGACACTTCAAAATCCTTTCAAATAATTTCCTCTTACCTCGGCTATTACTTCGAATGTGAAAATACTTCGCTTATCTAGGCACGCAGATATGACCCTAGATACGGTATCAAATAAAATGTAATGTATTTATACCTGTATGTATAAAAAAGTCAGATATCTTGGTAAGAGATCTAGTAGCAAATAAGCACTAACAGTGTGTCGTCTTTTGAACTCCTATATATCCCCCATATATTTCCTATATTCAATACCTCTAACAGCGCTAAAAATTCCCGCTGCTGTTATTCATAAAATTCCAAATCATTTAGAGTTTCTCAAAGGAACTACATACTCCGGTTTGAAATTTGGAGTGCTATATTTGCCAAATGTTTCAATGTTCAACCATCGTGTACATCTGGCCTTACGTCAGTAAAACTTTAATCACTGATATAGGAAAGAAAAATTACTATTTTCTACAGAATACATTAAGCGAAAGAATCAGTCAGCAATGTTAGAAAAATCTCCTAATTGCGGTACTCTTCAAATATTGAGAAAATAAACGCGGCCGTCGTACGTTTGGCGGCCCATTCATAATCGAACGTATTTGTGGTTGGTTTTATATACTGGTGAAATCAATTAAGAGAATTTACATATTTGATCTACGATCTCCAGAACTACTGGACAGATTTTAATAAAATTTGGTGGGAGCGTAGGTTGATATAATACAAACAAAATGAACATTCAACAGTTATAATAGACACACATGTTCATGTGTAACACTCACGGGAGTCTGAAGGTTTGAAACAGCGGTTGCAGAAGACACAAAAGAAATGGGTTAATAGGGGATGTGATCCCCTCTTACAGCCATACAGGCCTCGCAGCGTGATGTCCTACTCGAAATAAGCAGTTTATTAGTGCCTGTGGCAATTGACAATCATTCAGCAACGCTGTTTTCAGTTCCTAGATGGTTCTCGGAGGAAGGTTGAGAGTTGCAATTAGAAGAGAGCATCCCAGACATACTCCCCATGCCCTCTCCAGAGCATCTCAGACATGCTCTATAGGGTTGAGATCTGGAGACCTGGCTGGCCAATCCATCCGGCGAATATCCTCACTCTCGAGAAATTCGTCGATCAGAAGAGCTGTATGTGGTCTCGCGTTGTTGTCCTGTAAGATGAACTCGGCGCCCACTGCACCCCGGAAAAGGCAAACATAGAGCTTCAAGATCTCATGCCTATACCTCACACCAGTCACAGAGCCTCTGTCAAAGACGTGGAGAGATGTGCGGCTTCCAACATCACGCTTGTCCAGAGCATTGCACCGCCACCACCATAATTGTTGATTTCGCGGACATTGGAGGATTAGTAGCGGGTTTCTGGCTGTCTCCATATGAAAGTACGCGAGAATCGATGTTTTGGGCTAAAACGGGACTCATCGGTGAACAGAACGGTTGCCCATTGCTTCGTACTCCAATCACTATGCTGCCTGCAACATGCTAATCGTACTTTCCTGTCCATAGACGTGAGAGGGATGCAAACAGCCGGTATTCTGGCAAACAATCCTCTCTCATTCAGTATTTTGGAAACAGTCACCCTTGTTACACGGCTTCCTGTGGCTCCATACAGGTCCCGAAAGAGCTGAGAAGCTGTAGCCCCTCTGTTAAGCCTCGCTAAAATGGACAATCTTCTCTGGCCGTCGTGGCTCTTGGACGACCTTGCCTAGGCTTTCTCTCGATGGATCCAGTATCCTGGAACTGTTTTCATAGGTTACACCCGACGCTGGGCGTTAAATTAAACTCTCTGCATATCTGGACTTGCGATTGGCCTGCCTCTTGCCTCTCCACAATTCGCCACCTCATTCCATCATCTAAACGTTGGTGGTTACTCATATTTACTGTTCTGATGTTAATTTAACCGATTGTTGCAAGATAACGCCGAGAAATTTGCCGAGGTGTGCTAGCGAACGCAATTCGTTTTATCCTTCACGCGCTAATGAAGCCCGTTTTTCTGCTAGCTTCGCCTACACACATATCTACGCTAACGAATTTGACATACAAGATTTGCATTTTTATCTAGAAGCAGTGGTTTTTTCTTCAGTTCAGTTCTTTTCATGCAATTCGATAAAATATGTAAATTCTCTTAATTTATTTCACCAGTGTATTTATTTAACATCTAAAACTTTCACTTAAAGTGGAAAATGATTCCTGAATAAACTAAAGGTACTTCAATATTAGGAGTTTATTTTCTGATATTAATATGTTACAAATGATGCAAAACTTCCTAAACTATATAAATTTATGCTTTTAATTTCTTTGTTTTAGTGTCAAACCAAACTTGAAAAAAGTATCAAAATATGAAGGAAAGTAAGTACACTTCCTTTTTTTTAAAGTATTCCTGATTAGCATTTTTAATTCAGAGGAACTTTTTGTACGAAAAATTCTAAAGCCATGTATATATATGTATTTATTACTTTCTGTTCTAATTATAGTGTGATAGTTGTTGATATACATATAATATGTTGATACACACAATAATATATGTTCGGAAGCATTTTATATATCTTTTAAACTTTAGGATAAAAGTTTAATTTTTGTAAAAGTATATGCAAAAGTATCCGAATAAATTTGAAAAATCAAAGAACCAACGCTTTCCATGCATTAGTATGATAAAAGATAGTATGTTTTCAATTTTAGGATATGCCACTTAATATCAGTACCCAACAGGAAAATAAGACTTGCAAGTTTAAAATCAGAGCTAATAAGAAAAATGAAACAAAACTTCCAAATACATTTAGCAAGTAGTTTGTTTGTTTTCCAATAACCGACTTCGTTTTATTAATAGCCAATAGTACAACTATGGAAATTAGTATTTGGACATGAGTATTTACCTTGTGATAGAATTATTAGTAATTCTAAAAAATGTACGATTTCCTAAGACACCATCCATTGTAAAATGAACTCCGATTTATAAGGGAAAAAATTATGCACCTTCGTCTCGAAGACATTCAATTTAAAGAAGCGGGTATGAAATTACGAATGCAAAGGCATGAATAAAATAATAAATAATAAGGAAATATTGACAACCTTTTTCTGAAAAGTCCCAAAGATATACACTAGATTTATTCTAAGCATTTAAAGGTGACAAAATAGAATTACCCAATAAGTAAATATGTAAAACTCTGCTTCGTTTTAGGAAAGCGATGCTAATTATTCTCGCATTTTTTCAATTTGGGTATCAATGTGGAAACCAAAAACTTGTTTATATATAAAATTAGGGTCCGATTACGATGTCTGGGCACAGAGATATTTCAGACATCTCCCGTGTTTCTTGTTTCCATGAGTAAAAAAGTGTTACGACGGATTACAGCATGGGTTTACTCTTTAAACTTGTAACCTTAGGTTCTGGTCTTATGAACGGGGCCGGCACCAGAGCCGGTGCAAACTGTAGCCTTAGGCTCTGGTCTTATGAGCGGGATCGGAGCCAGAGTTGCCGCAAATGGTGTGGCCACACCCGGAAGCAAATTTATGAGCTGCAAAATTTTTTTAATTTAGAGAAATATGGATCAGCAATTTTTTTTAATTTAGGGCAGACGTTAGCAGCAGAATTTAGGGACGACAAAATTTTAGAATTCAGGAAGACATGGAGCAGCAAAATTTAAGGCAAGGCAGAGACTGCACGGAGCGGTAATATTCCTAGGGTTAGCCCTGTTTATGAATATAGGTATTATTTAACCTTTGTATATAATATTACCTGAACATTAACCGTACGGAAATTTTGGTTAAAGTCAAAATAACTTTAGTGGCAATTAGCTAACAGAAGACATAATTTAGCGCCAACATATTTAGACCTTGATCTGAGTACCAAATAACATCGGTTAACAGTCTGAATCAGAGACGTAGCTAGAAGAGACAGGAAGAGAAATTCGTTCAAAGCCTCTCGTTGTTTAAAGGTGGCATTGTTCAAGTAACATATAATTTTGTAAACATTAATCATGGATAGTTGCGACAAAAAAGATGATTTTTACACTGGAGAAAGAATTTAAAGAAATCACAACTAGTTTTCAACGGTTTCATATTCGTGTCTAGTCTTCCTCGTTCAATCAAAACTTTTGAATGAAAAGTAAGAATGCCAACTAAATATTGATCCCTATGATATTAATACGGGATAATTTCCGTTTGATAGAAAAAAATAGGTCATTGATTTTTTTTGGGGGGGAAGAGAAATGAAACATGTATGAAACAAAGATGTGGGAAGCGGTCCTTTTGAATTTTTGGCGTTTATTCTAAAATAGTTTCCACAGTATAGCTCCAAATACTGTAATCGCATTAAGAATTTTCCTCACAAAATCTGTTAGCTTTACTAGTTATAAGAGGATTTTTTTATAAATAAAAATCGGTTAAAATTATTAGGACCTATAAATGAGAATCCCATTTAAGAATTCTTATTACAATGCCTACAGAATAGCAATTGAAGCAATAAAAGACTTCTACAATATAGTCCATGATTTACAGAACACAAGAGGAAAAGTACTTAGAAAGTTGCAATTAAAGTTTTATTTTTAAAATAAACAGAGATATTTAATTTATTTCCCGACATATCGTTTTGAAATCTTGTAGAATTTTGATCACGTATTCAGAGGAGCGGTAAAACTCTCGATACTGTATTGTCAGTACAGTATACAGAAAAATTCGGCTTTCCTTCTGCTTTGATATGGTAAAATTTCATCATAAATAATTGGTTTAATTTATGAAAATTTTATCCATTATATCCAGCAGCTGTTGGCAAAATTTGACGAATAATAAATTTTTAAGCCGATACTATAAGCACAGTGCGATTCTTGTGCTATTCACCTTTCATCACATCACTTCTAACCGTCTGTCTGTACTTTATAGAGTTAACTTTCGCATGCTTTCTTTGGTTTGTTTAGCGTCGAATTATGGATATCAGAGCATGACAAGTGCTCTACGATATTTATTAACTTTCAAATTAAGCAAACAGCTAATGTTTTATTATTTCACAAATCACAGAAACCCAGTAAGAAATTCGCAAATACGGAACGCATCCCCACTTGGATTGAGTACGTGACTTAAAGAAAAATTGAAGGTTGGGGGCAAAGAGGCATACATATATAACCACCATACCTAACATGAAGGCCTAACAGCAATTATCTATATAGTACTTTTAAGCAAAATTATTTATTTCAGTACATTACATAATTATATTAAGATATATTTTATATATTTGTAATATTGATATAATAAGTGATATCTCGAACTTTTATCGAAATGTTTACATGCAGCTATACCCCCTCCTTTCTGATGGACAATATACACGAAAGTTGTTTCACGAATAGAGATTTAATAATTCATTTTTAATACAATATAATGAAATTACCTGTTTTTTTTTGTTTAGAACGTGTATTTATGTTTAAAGAGTGAAATAAAGAAAAGTATTGATTTTGGAAAAATTAGAAATAATTTATTTTCAGCTTATTGGTCGAATTTATTTTTCCTCCCGCTTTCAGTTCAGCTGGGATTTGCTGATATCAGCTTGAATAATTTAAGAACTTCATTTAAAAAATTTGTAGAAGATTTAACACAGAGTTTAATTAACTTAGTAAATAAATGAGTTTACTTGATATCAAGAATGAGGGTAAGCTCAGGCTGTCATTAGAGATATTCTACTGATTAATTACACTAAAGATAAAAAATAGAGAAATTTTCAAGCTGGAGGGAGAACCGTTTTGCACTTTTTGAACCAAATGAATTGATATAAACTACTTATTATTAAATCTCCGAAAAAAACCTATATTTAGGAAGCAAAAAGCAAAAGACTCTTTGGACCTCTGAGTAATCAACTAGGAATTAATTATTTATTTTCACAGTGCAAATCTCAAGCATAACACTGATATAAACCACAAGCAAAAGTAGGTTGAATCAGTTAACATGTTTAAGAATAAAAAGGTTAAAGATCTCAAAATTGAATGTTTATATCTAGGAAAACTTCATTAAACTAAGAATTTAATGCAGGTTTTAAGCTCTGCATGAGAATCGGTATTTTATTTGCTCTGTGAATGGTACGCGCAAACGGAAGGTTGAAGAAAGGGGAAAAAATATACATTTTCATAAAATTTAATAACGAGGAGCCAACGTTCTTTTTCAGAAGTATCTTAGATTGCAATTTCTAGTGGGTGACAGTGTTTGATGGCAAAAATCATAAGTAGGTCTGTTATTTTACACGTCTTGTCAAAATTTAAAGGATAATCTGAAAACATATACTCAGTGATTCAGTGATTAAAGTTTTCGCTCAAGGTCGGATGCTGATATTAGTATTTATGTTTATTATCTGCAAATGTACCCAAAACTGGACTTGTTCGCATAGGTTACCGCACGAAATATGCAATTACTCGACTGGCAATGTGTGACAATGGACAATAGACAAGTGTTGAATTTACGACGCATAGTGTTGTTTAACATTAATATTTTCTCTGCGAGTGATCAGTATTAATTAGTTATGATTCAAAGTCATCATATAAGTGAATGAAAAAGTGACAATTAATTGGCATACTCAACAAAAAGGCAAACATAAATGGAAGTTGCTAAAGATCTGTAATCCCTTAAAGCATAAAACTTGGAACCCCATTTTGAGCAACGAATCAGTAGAACTGTCTGGTTAAAGACGACCAGTGGCTGTAATTGCACATGGAAACCGTTTTCTGTCATTGTCTGCTCAAAGAACCCATGGAGTGATTTCAAGAGAAATGCTTTCAGATCATCAGTCTGCCACAGACTCGAATAAGTCTTTCTACTGCTGCAAGAAGGTCTCGCATGGTTGGGCTTTATGCGAGAAAGACAGTGATTTGAATCCCACTCTTTTCATCTTCTAAACAATGGCCCACCACTGGCCTCTGGTAAAGCGCAAAACACTGATACGTCGACCTGGATTCAAATTTCGGCTAACAAGGGAGTTTTCATGGTTTTCCCCATGTGCAACAGCTTCTTTCAAAACGTCCTCCACCAAGGCATTTCTTCCCATAGGCACACAGCCCTCGTGTGCTTTACCGTAGCTTAAATAATCCTAATCCTTATCTTCCTTAACTTTAAAACAGTGTCGTCATTAGGTTCAATGGAACCAAGAAGGAAAGGACGGTGTACTATTTTATAAGTTATTTCTCCCGCCTTCTTAATATGCCTTCGTGGTGTAATGGCCAGCACACTGGGCGCGAATTGGAGAGGTCCAGGTTTGAGTCCCGGCGAGGGCATTGCTCATTTTTCACGTCTTTTGCTTCATAATAACCTAATATCTCTATAATTTAATTACGAGTCCATATATATCCTGAACTGTGATTCCAGATACGAGGAACACGCAACTTTCCTTCATGAAAGATACCGTTTCTATGGAAGCGGTTTCATGGCTTAGGAGGGAACCAGTAAAAATGACCATACCGAGTCATATATTTTTTACTGACCGTTTAGGGGCGCTGTTGGCCCAGAGGAGAAGAGGTTTTACTTGTGTTTGACAATATTCATCTGAGTCGAGCATCTTTGGCGTTGGAATACTTGCAAATAGAAGATAACACTAGATTAGATCAGACAACTTACTCTTCTGACTTGAGCCAAATTGAGCATGTGTAGGATTCATTAAGCCACCAAACTGTAGAGTGCTAAAGCCTTTGCGACCCTCCAGAATCTAAAAAGTGCACTTTCAGAAGAGTGACGAGCAGTTCGGTAAGACTTGATCAACAGTTTGGTAAATGTTGCAAAATCAAGATGTGAGATGTGTATTCCTGTCAGAGGGGATCATACACCCATATTAAAGAAAGCTTTGCTGAAAAACGAGGTACATCATTTCCAACCATTTTAAATTTTTCTTCAAGTTGACTTTAATATTTTGACATTAACCAGCCGGCAAACATGGTGATTTATGTCAAATAATGCTTTTTGATCATTTTAATAACAAGAATTTTAATCATTTTTAATAACAGTTAAGTTTTATTTGTGTATGTACATTACCTATAATTCTGACGACCACTGCCTAAAAAAAATCCTAAAAAGAATGAATACTATTCGGATAATAAGCCGCTGTTTTGTCTAGAATTCTATAACCAGTCGAAAATTGTGCTGAAAGTTACACCATACGAGGTGTAAGTCTTAACATTCCCCGGGCTATCACCGTACCCGTGTATTATTACTGAAAAGCATAAGGTAATATAATGGTACTTTTGTGTTTTAGCGGTCACCGTGAAAGAAAATAGCTACCTTCGCGATCAATCACTAAAGTTGTTCGTTGATCGGAAACCAAACCTACTGAACACCACGTGCTGCTTGCTAGTATAACTAACCCAGTCAACAATTCTTTCATCGACTTTTTACCTGCCCCTCATACCATTTAATGGAGGAGAGGTTTTCTGCCCAAAATAAATTAACTGCAACGCTCTTATAAATGTTAGCCGAGAGCCATGAAATCAATTTTCAACAGATCTGGTTTCTTCTTCCTCAAGCTTTTAATGTTGCATTTCCAGATGCTTTCCTCATTTATTTATTTTGTGATTATTTTCGCGTATACTTTCTAAAGATAAAATACATTTTCTTTAAGTCGTACCTAGAAGAATTTTTGTGGATACATTGCACTGGATAAGTTACTGCACTGGACCTTTTTTCAACCATCCTGACAGTAATTGCAGAAACTATATCCAAGAAGGCGACCAAACACTATATGTAAGAAATAAAAGTAAGGGAGAAACGGTGTGCAAGAAATAAATACTAGTGTAATTTGTTACATTTTACTTTTCTCTGCAACATGTTTGGAATTTTATTTGCTATATTCTTAGTTGTTACCCCTCCCCCGACTCTAAGCAGTTTACGCTTGACTATTTTCTTTCACGATAATCTCCTATAACCAAAAAATACCAACATAATTAAGAGTACTGGAAAAAACAATTATATACCTCATACTGCCTTGATGTATCCACCGTCAATAACATGCAGATGTCTGTCCTGCAATCCAAATCAATCCACTTTTGTTTCATCAAATAGTTTGGTTCACACGAGCAATTACCTTCGTAATATTTCTTTTCAATCCCAACAAATATCGACAAAATTTAGAAACTTTAGACCCGCCGGCTTTTACACAATACTCTGTACTGATATCTATACAGCCACTGAAAGTTGACCACACCTTTGGCCACTTCGACTACCGGGCTCAAGACTACATATTTGTTTTCTTTTTCATACGTTAAAGAATCAGAGTTTTGGCCGCTATATACGAGAAATTAGACCAACACATTACTGCAGATTATTTAACAGTTCAGAATACAAAGAGGGAGCAAATGCAGGCTGAACTAGGCTGTAAAAATTTGCTGCGTTCAAAAAGGCGAAAACATCGGTAAATTATAAGATCTCTAAAAAATTTCTAGAGTTTCTTTTTCTATTAATTTTAACTGTGCTACCATAACACTCTTCGTTAGATTGCAATAGTACACTTAAATTCCGGATATCATTTTGATTTTTATAATAATTATGACAGCATTAAGAGCATAACACAACGAATTTCATTCCGAACCAGAAATTTTTAAACAGGTGCAAACAGCTAGAGAAATTAATTGTTTACATAATTGTTTTCACTATTTACCTTTTTTCAATTATTCTTTACTGAATGATACTCTGTTTTCAGATTTGAGAAGCTAAAAATGATAGCTAAAACCAATGAAATTGATTTTCGTGCTAACTTGAAAACTGTGAAATCAAACAAGTTCAAGTTGGAGGGAGAAGAAGAGGTAAGGAAGAAAATAAGTACTACTCTATAAATATGCAATTCATTATTGCCCCAAAATAAAACCAGTCAATGTCTTTACATTATTAACTTCATTTGTTTTAAATAAATGCAAAATTATTATTCTAAATATATTTCTGTAATACTTTCATTTATTTGTGTCATTCATATGCTCCTTGTATCATCTATATTCCCTATATCATGTATACATCCATATGTCATGTATACCTGCGTCATGTCTTTTCGTTTTCTAGCTCCCTTTTTTTTTAAATATTTATTTTCAAATAGTAGCCATTTGATTTCTTTCGTAAAAAGGGATAATATGCCTTTGATTTATATTATTACCAATTAGTAGCTGATTTACAACGAATAATCTAAAATAAGATATTTAAAAACATTTTTAGTTGCTATCTCATGTAGCTACGAACGTTTAATAATTATCTGTACACAAGAATAACTTTCTGTTATACTGATTGTTACTGTTGTAATTCACTGTTACTATTAAAATTTACTGTTACTATTATAATTTCTGCTACTGGTAGTGTTTACTCTTATAATTTCTGATGTTAGAAGAAATTAATAGCCACAGTCTCTGAAGTTGTAAGCTCTAGCCCATAAATATTTCTCTGTTTCTTCTGGCTATTCTTACGCTGACAAGTGAGTAATAGTCACCACGAAACATAAACAACAAGTATCTAAATGAGTATATAGACAAATAAACAATAACTAAAATATTTATTTGAAATTACATGCCCGGAAGTAATTAGAAGTTTCGAAACAAACTGCATAATAACACAACTTTAGAAATCTTGAAGACTTTAACCTGAAGGAATTGAAATGTTAACTTAAGATTCTATCAGATATTCAGCTAAAAAATTGATTTAAACTTTATTAATTGACGGAGAAATAGAGATTTCTTCTATTTGATCCCGTTACTTATAGCTTTCAATAGAAGCTCAAATCACCACTTGATCGCGCAAAAAATAACTTTTTCTTTTATCAGCTAACTTTTGTGTTCCTAAGAGAGGTGCGTTTCCCTTTAAAACAACAAAAAGACTAAATTTAAATATTTTGGCCAGAGTTCAGCCATAAAAATAGAGAAAAAGATAAAAAAAATAATCAAGCATAAAATAAAATCTTACAGATTTATACTGCTTTCTAGAAATGACAGACTTATTCAGAAACTGACTGACTGTAAAAATTATATTCAGTTTACAAAACAAGCAGAAATTTCCCTTAATTAAATTTTATAATACTACACGTAGGTGCTCTAAATATATTGGTTCAAAAACATTCTTGCACTGACTAATGTACGTTTTTACAAGATGCAAGGTATTAATTTAGCTAGTTTTCCTTAAAGTGGTCTATACCCTATACCATGTAAACGTCGAACCAGGAAAAAATGTTCCTCAGTAAGGATTTTAAGTTTTATTATAAGTACTTATTTTAAACCTTTTCTATCGCCTCTTATTTTCTACTTCCGGCCAGAATAAGCGCGAATAGATTTATTGTATGCAAATGAGGTTGCAAATTTTAGAAGTATTTAAAACATGGCTTTTAGCCAAGAGTGTAGTGAAAGAAAGATTTTCTCGCTGGCTTTACCCCGCGTATGATTTTTTATTGTCTGCCTTTAAGGCCAGAACTTAATTTTTGCTGATATTTGAAAACGTATTGTAGTCTCTGCATTCTGCTCACTACATACGTAGTATTAAAGAGCCAATCTTCGCGTTACTAGTCTCTGTAAAGCATCTTAGTTCTTATTTAGTAACGTTAGTTTATTTTCTTATTTTCTACGTTCTAGACCAAACGTGATGGTCTTTGTATCCCGAAGTGCGGGAGCTGTGAGAATAAAGGGTAAATTGAACTCTCCTTATCTTTGTTTTATTATCTACTTAGGCAGGAACATAGCTTTGAGTGAGCTCCCTGTTCTGACTCAGGACTCCAGTTATGTTTGCAAAATCAACCAGAAGGAACAGTAGTTCTGATACCTCTACTAAAAACAAAATTGAATAAATGAATACGCTTTGCGTGGGGATCTCTTGTGCAAACGAATACCTTTGAATTATGTACAGGAATACATTTGTGTAAAGGAATACATTAAAAATATCTTATGTATAGGAACCATCATGGTAAATTCTCGTGAGTACTTTTGCCATACCCACCATCGGATTACTAGTATTAAAATTATTATGGCATTCGTCAAATTTGCACGAGTAGTTTGTCGAGTATGAAATGAAAACGTAACAACAAAAGAGAAATTTAAATTTTCTAATATGTTATTAGCTTTTTAAGAATTATTCCTCCTAGATCAGGCGTTTACTTTCTAGGAGTCAGCTAGCTGAGGAGATATGATTTCATTTAGCTTAGAACCTGCAATGCCCTTAGCCCTAAATTAAAACTGAAACTTCCTAGTTGCTTAGTAGCAGTGAATTCAACAATTTCATAAGATTTAGAAACTTACTAGAAATATTAGTGAGATAGCATAATATAGATAGAAGGAAAAATTTGACTAGAAATGGGCAAAAAATTTATAATGGTAATCCAGCATTTTTACTCTGATAATCACTGGCATTCATTGGCAGGGATGCAAATAATATTGAAAGGAAGTATAAAGAAAATTTCGATGCGTTTAAGGTAATAGGTTACTAAAGTAACAAATAAAGAACTATCTAAAAGCTTATCTTTTGCATAAAGAAAACAGAAGCATAATAAATAGGAACATTTTATAAATATGAGGCCATTCTACGTTTATGTATGGGCGTAAACGAAGAATTTAACAAATCAAAATATGTATTAGAATGAAGAGAACACTCAACAGCTATCCTTTTTGTCATCAAAATAAGGGTATTTAATCATGTTCATCATGAAGGTTAGTCATTTTTTTCATTACCAACCAGAGAAAACACTACAACCTGAGAAATCATAGAATGATTTGAACTCTCTTCGCTGATGTATGAAGGCCTTATATATGATAGAATAAAAATTATTTTATTTAGAAGGATATTTCAATGCGTCAGCGAAATCTTGCCCAGTTCTTAATGCTAATTGATTTACTGCAAAATCTTTTATATTATTGATCACAAAAAAAGTGTCTAAATCAGAGATACGGAAAATGATTTTGATAACTTATTATATATTTGTAAATATGAAGATATCTTCAGGTGTCGCTGTTATTATTTATGTCCATCGAAGAAAGCGTTTATTGCAGTCATTGTTGGCCCATAAGTGAAATTACGCAGTAAGTTGAATGGCACTGACCTTTGCCATGTTAGAATTTCAAAAAGGATAAATCCTAACGATGAATATTAATCTCCCTTCTGCATGAAAATATATTTACATTCTTTTTTGATGCTGCTTTTACGTGGCTTCTTCCCATTTTCCTATCAGTTCCCGTCATAAAAATGAATAATAAAAGATTATTACTTGGATGCCAAAGCAACCTTGAACGGAACATAGCAAGAGCAAAATCAGAACTGGCAATTCAAGTCAATCCTATGAAATAAATTAGATGTTTTATTAATAGGCGTGAATAATCCATTAAATATAAACTTTGGACTCTAACGTCAGTTGATACTGAAATGCATTTGGCAAGAGAAATTACTTTTAAATATTATCGACTTTGATCCATAATGAAAAATACTGGAGGAATAGGAAATCGATACGGTAAATAGCAGAATGAAGAAAGTATTATCTCAGATATGGAAAAGCTACTAAATTGATTACGCTTACTAAACAAATATCAAGAAAATGTGACACTTCTTTGTATTTGTCTTTTTCTTTAAGAAAGACTTATGATTCTAGGCATTTTGATTTGACTTGTCCATTTTTACGTAACGAAAGGAATTTGACGGTTTAATTAACTGAATTCGATATGACAAAACTAGTTGACGTAAATGTACTTACTTCAAGTAAGAAACGGAAAATTATTTTTCACGGTCTGGTGTAATTTGCCATCACTTTCCTTTACTGAAAAAATTATTAAATAACGAAAGGCTGTACAAGAGTCATTACTGTTTCTTTAGTAAACACCATTTCTGCATCTAAATATTGCATAGGTTTGTTAATATTAAACAAAGAAAATTTCCTAATGACTATAAAATTACAGAATAGTGCTTACCAGTAATGCAAGAGCAGGCTGCTTCCGATAAACAGTTTCAAGCATAAAATAAATCTGATATTATTTAAAGCTTCTTTTTCTATTAGCGTCTGAAACTGATGACTCTTATACATTCTAAACAGCATTTACATTTCTACTAAGCAGATTATCTTTTCATGACTCTTGTTTCAGTTTAAGTAATTTCCAAAACCCTTTAATATTGCTTCTTTAGGATGCTTCTAAAAATTAAGATAACATCTAAATTAACCTTTTACAACACAGTTGGAACAGCAACATTGAATTCTATCCGTCTTTACCTAGTCATCCAAAGTCGGTGTCAACATCTTAACTCCCATATCAGAGGATATTAACAGTAATCGATGAAAGATCTTTTCTTATTAGTTCTGAATGGCTTTTACTGAAATAAGCGCGATTTCCCATGGGTTCAGTTTTCCGCGATAAAACAGGCATTTTGGATTTTGCATTTCCTACAGGCATTTCATTTAGCACAACTGTTTATATTTGTCTCATTATTTCTGCATTTAGACATGAGTTTTTCAAAATTAGAAACGTCGCTTTTTATAATGTAAATTATCTTGTATAAATGGAATACTGCATTTTATAATCCTTATACTTTACTTTTAGTAAAATAAGTCATTTAATAATTGCCTTAAACGCGTTATCTGTGTGAGCTCTGCAGATATTAGAGTGGTTATTTTGTCCTGCAATGGAACCTTTCTTTGAAAACTATGAATCAACAGGTTCTTCAAAAGATTGTTATGGGCTTTATTTACACAAATATTGATCCTAGGCATGTACTTACAGTTACAAAATTTCTCAAAACAACATAAAGATATATATGAAATCAGTTTCAGCGCTGCGGATAGTAATTTCCAAATATAAAATTTCACATTTTTAAAGTCCTAGTAATGTTCAGTTTAAAGAAATTATAATGTTTTCGTAAATTAAATATAAAACACTTCTACCTTTATGTTAAATTTCGCAGGGATGTTAGAAACTACTACTTTTCAGAAATTACTTTCAGTGCTTATTACCAATCAATTTGTGTCAGATTTAAGAAGACATAAAAGGAAAGCTTCTCGTTCTGGCGATTAATGTTTTTCGTATAGATAAAAGGATTCTTTATAAACTCCATACTTAACCCTATGAAACTATTAATTACTGATTCATTCATGAGTTTTGCAGTTAAAAGTCCCGAACGTTTCGTGTTTAATTTATTGAACCATAATATGCTTTTGCTAATTAAACTTTTTCCTTATGTGCAACACTCAAAATGTTAAACTTCATGTTTACAAAAATATTTTAATTAAATTGCAGAAGCTGTTTCCATAAAACTCTCCATTTTATTTTCAGAAATTTTGTTATTCGAAATATGTACCTAGAATTAAAATTTAAGAAAATAAAGCCTTTAGTCGCCCTTTTCGGTGGCCTTTTTGTACATTTCATGATTCTAGAAGGTGTTATCAGAAAAAAAGGATGCATACTCGATTAGAAGAGGAAACACTATATAGCCATATAATATATAACCGTTTTTCACTTTATACAAATACTTTGGCATTTTGCGTGAATATTACAGATTTCTTTTGAACTATATTTTTTAGCAGAAGCCTTTTTGTAGTTGAGAAAAAAAGGTCAACAGATCTCTACTCCATTTGAGCGGGTTCTTCTCTGATAGTAGTTAAACTAATGTGACATTTGGCAAAACTATAGTTTTTTATACAAATATTGTTTTCGCTCTTTTTTTCTAATATATTTTTTTTTCTTTCCAAATCTAAATATGTATAGTATTGCATATAGATTTTAGGGTAAAAATCGAAAAGAAATGTAATGATTATTTTGTGGGGTTTTATTTATTTAATTCAGTGTTCAATCCTAGGAACTCCACAAACACTAATAAACGAATAATCGCTTAAGTGTGTGAACAAACTTACATACTTAAGACTCAGGAAGGATTAACTACCCTTTATTTCTCAGAATAAATACAATCAGTTCCTAACTCGGAACGTACAGCCCAGCCTCCATTTGGGCTTGAACGTAAATGAATAAGAAATTAAACTTAACTAAGCTTAACTAAAACTAACTAAAGATATAGCCGAAGTTATCAAGATTCTAAGTAGTTGCCCCCTAAATCTTAATTAAGTCGGCGAAGCCAAACAAGGGCCTAAAGTATGGACGAGTGTAGCAATATCTAAGAGAGACGTAGTCAAAACGCAAGCGTGCGCTAGTCAGAAACTCAGGTTCTCTCTAACGAAGTCGGTGAAGCATCGACTTAAATACTACTCTTTACTCATTTGCGTTAACTGCGTTTCTGAAATTACATTCTGGTAGGAAATTGTAAGCTGCAACTAGGAAGAAAGGAAAGATGCATAAACTTAAAATAACTGTTAATAAAATTAGGATAAACCTTACACATTTATTTCAGTATAACCTTATTTATTACAATATAGTTATTATAATTAACGAAAGGACTACAATAATCATTTAACATCCTATAATTATCATAAATAATTATTAAGAAATTTTTCCAGGGTGTATCAATGTAAACACAATTTAGCTCAAAGATAAAAGAAATATTTAATAATTATCAATTATAGTAACACTATAATAACCATTTATTTTCGTAAAGTTATTGTTATGAACTATAACAGCTAGTATATTAGAATTCATTGTAATGATAATGTAATAACGAACGATTTAAAATAAAATAATTGTAATAACAATTATTATGCAATAATAGTTATTTATTAAACTTTACCATAAAATTGTATATACCCGGACGAGCCGAAATATTATGACCATCCTCACATTTTTCAATGAACTCGTCTGGATGATGTGGAGGGCAAGTGATTAAGTGGTAATATTATTTAACTGTTGCTGCAGAAGGTAAGGAATTATTCTTGTACTTACTTTTGCGAGTGATGGAAAAGACAGCTGATCTAATCGAATTTGATAGAGAGTAGATTGTAATGGCCCGAAGACTTGGAACCAGTATCTCCGAAACTGTACGACTGGTAGGTTGTTCACGATCTGCTGTTATTAGTTATTGTGCAAAGTGAATAAGGGACGTTGAAACAAACAGTAGACGCCGAGTTGTTGGACGTCCACACGTCATTAAAGGAAAAGGACGTCGGAGAGTGTCCCGCTTGGTAGCAAAATCGGCCCCAGACAGTGGCTCAGCTGAGAGCCCAATACATTGCAGAACTAAGTGCAAGTGTTTTCAGAACACACAGTTCAGAGGACACTGTTGGGTATGAAACTGCGCAACAGACGTCCCACTCGAGTGCCTCTTGTGACCAAGCGTCACTGTCAACTACGCCTACAGTGGGTCCGGGAACACCGAGACTGGACTACGGATAAGACAGTTGCCTGGTCGGATGAATCACGATTTCTCATTCATCACGTCAATAGTCGTGTCAGGGTACGCCGTCTTTCAAGCGAACAGTTGCTCCCCGCTGTACAGCAGGTCATATATAGGCTAGTGGTGGCGATATTGTGCTTTGAGGACGTTCTCCTTGGCGGCTCTGGGACCCTTAGTTGTGGCAGAACGGACCGTGAAACCTGCGGACTATCTGAACATAAATGCGGATCAGTTACATCCTTATATGGCGTCTGTCTTCGAAACTGGGAAAGGAATCTTCCAGATAGTAATATGCTAAAGTTGGCTGACAGAACCGGCTCTTAAACTATTCTCGGTTTGGATAACCGACAGCTAATATTGAACTATAATATTTGTTTGGCAAATTTATTATTATTTATAAGCTAATTAGGCAGTGAACCAGTTCTTAATTTTTTAATTCCACCACTACAGAAGGTTATATAAATAGATATTTCTTTTTAAACTCATGGCCAAATTATTCAGGCTACAACTATCATGAGAAGCATTAAAGAATAATTCGATTGATTTAATCACACACATACTACGATTGATTATAAGTAGTCCTGCTATAGAAATATCAGCTGATGTGTAAAATCAAACGATAATTTAGGAAAACTGAACGTTATTCGTCACGCGTGAAAAGGAATATTCTATATTTTTATGTAAACTTTATCAGAGACGCATTATATAGATATCTTAGAGTTATATAAAATTTCTCAGAGGAAATATATGCGAGATTACAAAATGTCACACCAGTTGCTCGATTATTTCCAATGAAAACAAGGTAATGGCATCACTATGAACAGATAAGATGGCATCTTAAAAAGCTTTCATGTAATTAATTAGAATATAAACTTAATTTTGTACCATTAACACTAGTTCTTCTAAGAGGATATATCTGAGCTTCTGATGGTTCTTAAAATGGAATTCGCTTGCTGAA
>KK113074.1:150017-180699 GCA_000611955.2 Stegodyphus mimosarum | reverse complement strand
CACCTGGCGAGTATTCTGGTCAAACCAGTCGAACAAAATTTGCTCGTTCAAGATATTCATCCACCATTTAGTTTGAATGAGATCTGTCGTCATTACCCGTAAGGAAAATCTATAGAGCTGTAACTATTTTAAAATCATACTTAAGGATGCAAAACTTTGTCTCTAGACTTCTAACCACTCGCACAGCTTTTGTTAAGAACAGGAAGATCAATACAACAATTTAATATGACTCGCCGGAGAAGGAAATCAAAGCCAAGAAATAAGCACCTTTTAAAGATGTTAGTTGGAAAGTTACATCATGCAGGAACTTCGAAAATCAGTAGCAAAGCTAACAGTGAAGAGAACTCGCACTAGATCATTTGTGCTTTTCTGGGATTTTAAGTGACATCATCTAATGTTCTCAACCTTAAAAAAGAAAGAAGAGGAACCATGTTTTTTTCACACTGGTCACTTTTTAACGTTATTTAATAAATGGTATAGCTATAATTTATTCTTGCACCAGCGGCTGTTGCGAGGTGAGATGAGATTCCTCGGATTTGTATGACGATTCGATCTTGAAAGTGAATAAACAGCTGTCTTCGGAGGCAATAACTGTCCTTAGATTACCATGATCTTTACGAAAACTAACATTACTAATAATAAGAGATGTCTACATCTGTTTTCATTAGCAATGTTAGTCTTCATGGTGATGTTATGTAGAAGATTTAAGTATCTGAAGCAAATCTAACCGGTAATAAACAGTTTCGTTTCTATTAGAGATAGGACACTCGAACTTCAGGAGTCATATAAAATATTCGAAATTAGAAACTTCAAACCTTCAAACTTATTTCAGAATTCTAATCTAAATATCCGTTAAACATTTTGACTAAAAAATTTGTAAAGTTTATTTTTATAACTCTCCGTAAAAGAAATTTTGGATAGATTACTTTTATTGAGCATTCATTTAAAACCAGAAACTTGCAATATTGGTTAGCCTGGATCACAATTATTATCTTATAATGACACTGAGAGCCATTCTTAACTTTCTGGACAGAAATAAGCGCTCTATGCTGTGTTTAAGCTACACGTTAGCCTCTAAACTTTCTTCGATTAAAAAAGCTTTTGAAATATTGTAAAAGGTTTGAACTGTTACTGAAATATATGTTATCAGAATGCATTCTGAGAATTAACCACAGTATTTCAGATTTTTAATTATAAAATTTCTTTCGCTAATTTGATTTGTATCTTCTTAATAAATGTAAATGCATTCAAAAAACAGTATTCTTAAAAATTGTTTTCCATTTAAAGAATATTTCAGATTTTGCTTTAATTAAAAAAAATTGAATTAAGAAAAACATTTTTCTCTTCCCTTTCTTGAGAGATTCTAGATCCAAAAGCTTTATGAAACTTTTAAGTATCTGAGTCAAAAAAATTTTAAATTCGTTCCATCGTTTTCACTTATATACTCTCTAATTATTGCTGTTATCCCACTACAAATTAAAAGCCACAGAAAGTTTAGGAAGACGAAAGTAAAAAATATTACACTCCCAACGAATTGGAGGAAGAAAATGTGTGGCACAAAATGCCGTTTGAAATGAAATCGGGTGCACAGAATTTTATGTGTGCAATGAATTAGAAAGCCACCCTTCAGCGTGAAAGTTTACGTGTAGAACCACTGGAGAGTTAAGTTACAATATATACACTAATCTGAATAAGAAATATATATCCAGCTCTTTCACATATTCTATTTTTTAGCCTTGTGTGCGTTAATAAATGTTAAATTTTTTTATCTTCGATATTTTCGCAGAATAGGTTTCCTCATTAATGAAATAATCAATATATTCCTATATAATTATTAATATAATGTAATCCTATATAATTAATTCTTCTTTCTTATTTTCATCTTCGAGTGTTAAATATTTTTCCTATATTAGTTTTAATTTTGCATACCAATGTAGTTAGTTTTGACCTCTGATTAAGGAAGAGTATCCCCATTTCTTCAAGAAAAATTCCAAAACTCTCTTAGAGAATCACAATGATTGTATAGAGCGTTCCGAAGAGCGTTCTGAAGTTTTCAACCACTTTTAAGTGGTTGAAAACTTCAGATCCTTAAAAATTGATTCTAGTCACATTTTTCCATTTACAGATATTCTCAAAGTAAGATTCAGTTTTTTATGAAACTAATCTCAAACACGAAATATTAGATGCGAAGAGTACTTTTGCAAAATATATAATATCGATAAAGTAAAAATTTTATAGTCAAATAGCTGTTATGCTTTAATTGGTTTAAAGTAATACTTTCATTGGTATGCGCTTAATAATTTTTTTATAGTCAGCATCAAATTTAGAAACAAAATGCTTTTTTTAAATAAATCACTTCTTTAAGTAAACGTTGAACACTTGAAGTCTCAAGATGAAACCATTAAAGCCAATAATCCACCCTCCCCAAATTAGGAACTTTTTCTTTGCAGTTGCTATCTCAGTTTGTTCTTAAAAGTCTTGAATTACATCTGTAATAAGCACAGAAAAATTACCTTGAGTCCATGTATCTAATCTGAGTTTCTACGTTAATTTTTCCTTTCGTAGGAATGTAACGTTTTGAAATAGCATTACTATTTCAACAAACAAATTTTATCTGCAAACATCGCAAAAAAACTATAAAATGCTTTTCATAGACTACAAACTACTAAATTGCAAACTTCTCTACGCAGCATTGCGACAGTTTTCTCAAAATATTGAACTTTAAGGAATTTTGAAACCGAAAGTATATTTCTAGAACTTAAAATTTAAGAAAATACATAAATTTTCGAAAGATTCGAATCAAATTCTTTTTACTAAGCATGGATTTCACCTAAAAATTAAAGTGTGCAACTTAGAATTACACTTCGTGTCTTGAACGGAAGTCAAATTCAGAGTGAAAGTTATTTAAGATATGCCCCAGGCGATCAAGTGTAAGGTAAAAATAATGATAATAGTAACGTGAAACGGGTAAAAGTAAATTTTAAATGCCTGTAAACACTTTTAAATTTGAAGTCCTGCTCGAGATATTGCAAGAAAGACATCTTAGACATGCCGCACAAGAAACAATGGTCCTCGAAGTTTTGCCAACAATACGAAAAACTATCAGCTTAATATTCTGATAATTCAAATTTTCAAAGATAACTTACAAATAAACAAATTACTAAAATTTGAAAGATGCTAATTTTAAAATTTTTGTTCCTTAAAGTGATCCCTTATTACAAGTGATAAAGAATTTTTAAAATTTTAACTGAAGATAAAGTGCAGTAGAAATCTCTCACATATTTGCTTTAAAAAAATTGTTTTGAAACTGTTTGAAGAAAAAACAACAATTTTTAAACAATTAATTCTCAAAATATTTGAGAAAATAAGTAAGCAATAAATAATGTAAAAAGAGAAAGAAAAAGAAATTACGAAATGAAATTAATTTCTTCTGCTTTAAAAATTTTTCATCTGTAATACGGTTTTTGGTTCTTTACTTCCAGGGCTCACCTGGAACAGCAAAATCGCAAAAAATTATAAATTGATCCAGAAGCAGGATTTGCTTCGTTTTCATCGAGGATCGAGCCTAACTTAATATGAAAAAAGGTACATATACGTCTCTCTTTTCACATACGAAAAATTATATATAGTCCAGATTAATTCCTTTAAATGCAATATATGTTACACGTCGTAATAATTAACAATTGAAATCTTTTATTTTATCATCTTTATTATATTATAGAGTCTTTTTACAAGACTCTATGTCTGGTACCCGCTGTATTAAATTGTAAGTGAAAGTAACCACATCTCAGCCTTATTGACATTTCTTAACAATGGTTAATTAACTGACTAAAACAGAGCATACAAAGGCTTTCAGTCTTCGGATTATCTCCGCGGAGAAGTTTTGGACCTGAAATGATTTATATATATTTTGCTCATAGCAGAAAACACGAGATCTTCAATGCAGTTAGCTTATACCTCTTTAAATCGAAATAAGTCTTTATTCTTCGCCCCCCCCCAATCAATAGTGTGTATCATTGCTCAACACATAAGATGAAATTATTAAAAAATTAAAATTAGATGCATTACAAAATTACATACATAAAATTATATAAAATTAAAACATATAATTTCTATTAGTCACAAATATTCCAAGAAACAGCAGAAAATCCAGCTGAGTGGAATTTAACCTTTTATCGCCTTTTGCCAAAGCTATTTCTTGTTACTACTTTCTCATATACTTAAATGCTGTTTTCAAATCCTTACCAGACTCAAATTCAAATTCTTCAATAGTCATAGGTTATTCTCTTATTTTAAAACATTTTTCAATATCACCTAAACCTTTGCTTTCATTTCTTATGACTTTCCTTTTATTTCAGTAATTGGAATAAGGTGTAAGTTTAGAAGGAATTTCGGTCACTGAAATAATTTTTGTACACAGTACATTTACAAAATTTCACGACTAACAAGAAAAACTATAAGGCTTCTTGATGACAATCACCACGAAACTTTTAGATGTGATCACGCATAAGAAAAACAACTGCAAAGTGGGACATTTAGCAACTATACTGAATCTCCGCCCCCAACTCTTAAAACAAGACGTAAAAGCACCCCACGTGCCCGCAATATTTGCAGCCACGGGATTGGCAAGCATAACTTCTCTAACAGCTGCAAGATCGTTGTATAATAGGACGAATTCCTGGTAGGCGACATGCGTATCATACGACAGTAGCTATTGCTTGAGTAGCGTGATACAGAGAACAGACACGCTTAATCGTTAATAAGTATTAATATGGAGTAATAAATGTGTTGTAAGATTAGCCAAATATCTCGAAAACCTCATTCTGTGGTACAATTATTAAGGATTAAGATGACAGAAAAGTACCCGAAAGGCGAAACAATTTCAACGTTCGTTGACAAATACTTTGCCCGGAAATTTGTTAACTCAGTCGAAGCAACAAAACTCCTCAGAAGAAATTACTCAAAATACAAAATAATTCTGAACATCGTACGCTAAATTGTAATGGCATTTGAGATAGGTGGTACATTGAACCACAAATTGGCCCAACCTCCTCAGTACAGGATAGTTGTAAAAAAAAACTTTCCCATCTATGAACCTCTAGTGGCCTATCCGTTCAAGCAATCAAAGTGTAATTTCAGATAATTTTATTTGAAGATATGTGATGGCGATTTTGATGATTGCAAAAGCTCTCACGGTTACGGTTACAATGAAAACATTTCAAAATTTTCAAATGGCAATATCCATTTTTTCTTGCGCAAATTGCTTAGTTTATTGAAATACCTAAATGGTATGGGAGCGATAAGCTCATGATGGAAATTGCTGGCGTAAAACATCTGGAAAGAAAAGCGTTGTAAAGAACCAATGACAACACAGAGAAGGTGCATTGACGCACTTTGCACACTTCCTGGAATAGGTCACCTCCACAGGTAAGAAACCTTGCTCCATCACAAGTGCTCAGTGTACAACAATTTGCAGAACTATGTAATTCCAGAAATGCAGCAGTGAAATATCGTTAATGAGATTGTATGAATGCAAGACGGTGCTCCTCCACATTGTCACGAGTGTTCAGCACTTCAGAGGAGCACTTCAGAGGAGAGATGTAACAGCACTTCAGAGATAGAGTCATCTCCTTCAACTTTGCACTTTCGTGACCACCGTGATCCCCAGACTTTACTCTAATGGATTTGTGGTTCTGGGGTTATCTGAAATTTAAGGTGTACACATCAAATCCTCGAGATTTGTCACAATTGAAAGATGCCATAAAACGTGATGTTATACAGATTGCTCGTGAAATGCTACGTTCGTCATTGGTGTCAACAATCTCACGCATACATGAGTTATCGTTCGCGAAGGTGGACCGTTTAAAACTTGTACTTACAATAAAAGTTTTTTTTTCGTTTCCTCTCTTGTGTTGTCATTGTCCTTTAGAATGCTCTTCTTTGCAAATGTTTTACCCCAGAAGTTTTCGTGACACCTCTAGCATTCCAACGCTATTTATGGTTGTTCAATGCTCTGATTAGTTTGCGCAGAAAAAAAAATGCGCGTTACCATTCGAAACGTTTTCACTGTAACCATAACTGTTACAGCTCTATTGTTTTAAATCCTCACAAGCTCGAGCGCATACCTTCAGATAATAATATCTGAAATTTCATTTCTATTAGTTGAGCGAATAGACAGCTACGGGTCCATATATCGAGGAAGTGTTCGTATGACCACCATATAGATCAAATTTCAAACACGAGTAAACATTGCTAGAAATTCACTGTTGACATTCTGTTGACATTTCTCAATTCACTATTGGCATTTAAAGAAGCAAACTAAAAAAGGAGTTATCCCAGTTTTAAATCCAGCTAACATTTCCTTCACTACCTTAAATATCTCATTCTGGACATGCGACATAGGTAAACTCTCTCACCTGAGAGTCACCTGCTCCTTGTGCTTTCATCTTTGCTTGCAGCTCTGTCTTCTTCCACCATATTAATCATGCTACGGAGTGACGTATGTGTTTACATAAGCAAATATATGATGGGTTACGTGATCCCAAAATAGAATATTAAATCTCACAGGTACCTTATGTTTGCGAATTTGTGGTGACAAATATTGCGACTATGAAATGTTACATTTTGCACGTGTTGTTTTGTTCCTATGCCTCTCAGGGGTGACCACCTCTGAAAACTTCAGGACGACAGTCACCGCGAAGTCTGATAGCTTTCCTTGCGACAGCATAAAAATTTGAGATCTGAAGAAAGCTAAATTGCTGACTTTTCTTCAAATGCTAAACATATCTTGTCATGTTCATGCAGTTTCAGTTTGTCTTCGCAAGAACCAGTTGCTGTAATATTCTTCGTACTATGGTTACATTTTCATGCATAACTGAAATTATACCAATTGTACCTTCTAAGGTGGAACATTAAGAAATACAAATTAGCTTGCGGGTACTAAAAGACAAACATAGGAAATCAATTGGTACAGTTGCAGGATTTTTTGCTATAAACTGTTTAATGACAGTTGCACGTCGAGAAGAGAAAATTATTACTTCTCGTTATTCAATCTTTGACCACGTAAGAACAGTTACCAACTTCATAGAATCAAACAAAGCATTTCATTCAAGCTTTTTTCCCATTAAGTAGTTAATATTTCAACGAAAGCAAGCTGAGACGAGCAAGTTATCATCTAGCAGTTTCTGTGCAGTAAGTTTAAATAAAATCCAGTAGACATGCTACGTATAATATTTTGTTATATGGTAAATATTTTTGTGGAATGGTGATTATATGGGATGAATTTGAAAAGCACCCATGGCACTCATCTTTTTTTTTTCCTGTAGCATCTGCATCCAAAATTGCAGCCCATGAAAATGGTCAAAAATGCAGTGATGGAAACATAATATTATTGACATGCTTTTGTAGTATCAACATGGAGAAGACGAGTTAAAATAGCTCTTAATCTGCATAAATAGCTTAAATAGATAGTTTACCTTGTTTCATAACAAGAAATTGGAAGTAAAATTACTTATAGGGATTTTAAACGTGACAGGTAATAAAGAAAGATGGTGAAGTTTACAGTGTTTGTTTTTCAAAGAAAGCGATTCACACGTTCTTACTCCAAAGCTTAACTAGTACATCAGATTGGCTTATAATTAATACGCTCACTTTTCGTACTCAGAATATATGCGGATATAACAAAATAAAGAAAGAAATGCATAAGTCAATGTCAAAAATCTAGGACTGTTAGGAATCTAGGATCAGACAGAAAGAAGCGACAGTGATTAATATGAAGGTATTTACCATGTGCTGAAAACGTTAGAAATATCCAGCTAAAGCACTAAAGTTCCAAATTATAAATATCCTTATGCGGTTTAGTAAAATAGAATCAAGATTTAAAGCCACATCGCGCAGAAACAAAACTAAACCGTCTTGAACATAATATGGAGCGCTCCATAAATTTGGATGTTACAGAAATTTTTAATCCTACAAAAGAAGATGTGCAACTGAAAGCTCATGATCGACAGCTGCATTAATAGTAGCATTGTAATATGCCCACATATGTAGGCACATAAGTACTATATCATATTAATTTTTCTCCTTCTCGTCTTATAGCATCATCTATGGGTGAAAATATGATGTAACGTTTATTCTTATGAAAAGAATACCAAAATTGTTCTTAGTCACAAAAGGCATCTATGGAGGATCAAGCTTTGCTAACGTAAGAATGATTTGGAGCAACGAGGGAAATTTATTCAAAAAGCAAGTCATCCCAAACTACCATGAAACAGACATGGAATAAGCTCGGTATCTGGGGAATATCCCATTATCCTACTTTCCTTATATGAACATTAAAAAAAATTCGTTTGCACGAAGAGCAATTATATTTGATTATTATACATCAGGAAAATTTTATTCAGCGGAACATCACAAAATAGTATGACAAAGATTCAGCATTTTCTTTTTTAACGTTATTGCCCAATCTTTGAAAACGCTTATCTATGCATTCATAGACTTTCTATTCATCGACAACAGAAATCTACTCTTAGATCATTTGGAGCCTGTTATAAGTATTGCTGTTTACGCCAGTTCATTACTGGCAAATTGTTGTCCACCGCGACACCATCTCCTATGCAGTTTCTTAAACCATCACAAAGTAATTGCTGTGAATCATTTCATTAGCCTGTAACTCAGTCTTCTGTAACCGACACTGACAACGTTTATCGACAATTAGCGTGTCAAGTCTATGCAACCGTGTTTGAATTACTGGCAACATTTGATTATTATTAAGCGTTACGTAACATTTCCCTCAGTTATCTCCGTAATGTCACTATGAATCTCAAGGCAGTAAAGATGTTTTGCCTATAAAAATCGTACAGTTCCTTGAAGCAAGTTTAATTAATTCGCCATTTTCCGGTGGTACAACAAAACATCTGTCACCGCTAACTACGATGAAATTATTTCCGTAGGAAGGTATGAACATCAGCTTTATTATGTATCCACACCACTCACCTCGATTCTACCAGGCAATGGCGACAGTTGGAAAATGTGGGTGGATCATATTCTGTCTGGTCGATTTATCTGCCCTATGGTTAATATAAAACACCCAAAATATGGTGAGAGTTGTAACTCAGTTTAAGAAATCTCTACGTATTTTGTTTAACCTGAATAGTTAATAGAATTCTATTGAAAGTATGAAAGCATCCATGATAGTTCGATCCGGGTTCAAATCGAGACGTAGTTCTGGCTGCATGGCCGTTTTCTCGGTTTCCCTATATGTAAGGTTCCCACAAGCCAGATTACCACAGAAAGACACGAAGGAATTCATCTCTTTAGATAAATAGCCCTAATGTGCTTAATGTGATAAATCTAAATCTAAATGAAACCTTCTAAGCAAGGCGGTGCTGTGCGAAACTTTACATTTATGAAGACCAAAAATTTCTCCTAAACTCCATCGGCAGAGTTTAAGGAAAGGAAAATTTCACACGAACTCAGCATCCAATTTATTTCATTTATTTCCAATTTATTTCACTGGGAACATCTTCCTACGAAAAGTTGTCAGGCAGATTTTTCGTAGAACCGCGTTGCTCACTCTGATAGTATTCTTATATGAACGTTTGAAATTCTGTAGAAATTTGACTAATTTTTGAGTCAAAGGGAGCAAAAAACTTTCCCAGCTGAAGTTAGTTTGATCAAAAAGTCTTATAGCAATTAAATGTAAACGTTTACAGCTTTTTAAAGTATAAATATTGCAGGTCTTTATGCTATGCTTTCATTTGCTTCTTGATTTAATTAAAAAAATACTAATTTGCTTTTAGAATTTTATCCTTCATTCATATATATATTAATCATTGTGAATTCTGAAACTATGCTATTAATTGCTTTTGGTCGAAAATAATTTCATATGTAATTCAAACTTTCTTGAAAGCTTCAATTCTGTATGCAAAAGCTTTTCTGATAATTCATTGTAGTACCTAGAATTTTATATCATAAGTTATTTATTTATTAGCAACTCCGTTCTTCTAAAAAAAAACCTTAAAAAGAATTTGCAACTTGGTCTCCAACGAACAACCATGCTTATCCTACCTATGCTTTTTGTTTTATTATTTTCTTGAATCTCCACATATGACGAATGAAAAGACATTCCTCATTTCTGAGACTTGTATAATACATAGTAAATAACTGTGTCTATACAGATCTAACAAGAAATAATAAACAGTAAAATATTTTTTACAGGGGAAAAAGCAGACGCCAGAGTGGGCTAATAAGTGACGTATGTTTATGTCCTACAACTATGTGGAAGACTTCGGTGTAAGAATATGCTTCAAACTCATCAGATTCTTGCATAAAATTAACATTGTTTATTGAATTCTGTGTAAATGATTACTCGATCATTAAAATATAAGTATCAGAAATCTCTTTTTCATTATATGCAAACTCAACTAGGTGGGAGATCGCTTAGTTTAAGAATACACCTCAACTTTTTGGAGATTTAGCATACCTTTACGCACTGTTTAGGCTGTACTAAACTAAAGGACAGAAATATACATGATAACAAGATAAAATACCTACAGAATGTCCCATAAACATGGTGTCATAAGCAAGGCTATAGAAACTGTTCAAAATGCGCCTTTATTTAAAACACACAACCAGACTCGATTTACTCCGCTCTAATACCAGATTTGTTTTTGTATTATTTACTGCCATTACTGGCGCAGATTTACTAATTTTATCTTCCGAAAATTAAGAGAAGAAAATTATGTGATATGCGCCATTTCCGAAGGGAAGGAGACTTTTCCAAATTAAAAACAAATACTATGAACAGATCTACAAATGTTGCATTCCATGTTTCAAAGAAGCCAGTTACGGTTATTGCTTTCAACAGTACTTTTTCTTTAATTACAAAGTATTCTTTTTTATCCATCTGTATCACAACTGCACGCTCGGCTAGTTATGCTGACAATGCGCCACGTACATCTTTACAGCGTGTAAAATTAGTCCAAGCCAAATTAATGTACAGTTTTAAAGTGATATTTCTTCCAGGCACTGCGTATAAGATATTTCTCCCGCCTCCTTCACGTGTCTTCGTGGTGTAGTGGTCAGCACGGTCGACGCGTATTCGAGAGGTCCGTGGTTCGAGTCCCGGCGAGGGCATTGCTCATGTTTCATGTACCCTGTTTCTAAATAACCTAATGTCCCTGCAAGTGGCGCCCGAACTAAAAAAGGTGGTGAATGATGATTCTTCACCATCAAGATTTGACGACTGGGTTTCCTAATCCCTAGTAGCTCTTTAAAAGTAGGAGTATATAAGGTATTTCTCGCGCTTTCTTCGAATGCTGGGCGCAGTATGCCAGTATGCTGGGCGCGTATTCCTGTATGCTGGGCGCGTATTCCGCGTGTGGTTCGAGTCCAGGCGAAGGCGTTGCTCATTTTTCATCCCTCCTGCTTCGAAATAATGTCTCTACAAAGTAACCTGGCAAGTGGAAACAAATAGCGGTAGTACATTCAGTTAAGTCTGGGCTTCCTGGGCAACACTCCTCCTCTTTCTTCAGAACTTACCCAGTATCCTGAAAAGTGGAAAATAACTGTTATGAAGTTGGATTAATCGGATACATAGTAAACAAAAACCACTATAATACAGCCCACCCTAATAAGTATTCAATCAGTTTTTAACATAAATCACTCTAGTTTTATTAATTGCATTTATTTACAGTAATACTACGAAATTACGCAGTAACTCATTTTTAAATTAACGAATATGTCTGGACACGTTTTTCCGTAGACGCAATATTGTTAAAATAGGGAATGGTGACTGAGCAATTCATCTTCCTCAAGAAAATGAAAATGAAATTTTTGCAACTGTTGAAAATATTTATATGAATCAAATTTAAAATAATGACAAAATTACATTCATGGTACATAGATCACTAACACCTAAATGCAAGAAACTTAAACCATAATTAAAAGCATAGATGACTGTTTCACGATAAGTCTTAAAACTAGAAATCTTGCATTGAAGTCTAGATCGATTATTTCTCATAAAAAGTAAAAATACATTTTATCCCTTGTAGAGTTCCTCACTCTTAATCTACTAAAGTAAATGTCGACTAACCTAGTGAACTATTAAGCGAGTTATCGCTTAGTTCAAACTACAGGATTCGTAAACCCAAGAATGGTTAACTACCCTTTATTTCACTCAAAATAAGATGAACAGTCGGCACCTTTCTTCGGGCTTACAACAAAGCCTCCATTTGGGCTTAAACTCAAAAATAAGAACTAACTATCACTAACTAAGAGACCTAGCTAACACAAATCTAACTTAGTTGGCCCTTAATTGTAAACTAGCAGGAGAATATCGAAAAGGTATGTAACATACGGTGGAGCGTAACAACTTCTACCGAGACTTAGCCCGAAGGCGAACACGCGCTACTCTGGATTCCTAGCTCTCTCTCTCGAAGTAAGTTGAATCTTCCTTTAATACCACTTCTTACTCATTTGCATTTAACGCGATTCAAAAAACTCATTCTGTTAGGGAGTTGTAAGGTGAAACGAAGAAAGACATTCAAGCACAATTAAATTAAAATATACTTTACATTTTTTCCCACCAGAATTTAAGTACTCGAACAAAAAGGTCTCACAACGACCTAGTTGAGAGTTTTAAATTCTAGAAAAAACTTTCTCCAAATTTTAGTCTCTAACAAATTCAAGGAGGGTGGTTGTCGATGGGTGACCGTGAATGTCTGATAAGGTTTCCTTCGTTGTGTCTGGACACCCCTGTGGTATAACAGTTTTCTTTGCCGTTGTGGTTGGTGACTTCTTTTTCTCTGGCCCTGGGACCGAATTTGACGGAACTCGCTTAGCTGTCTTCCATTCGATAACATTTTCCTTTTCTCGGCTGGCTCTGGACCTCGTTTCGACGGTACTCGCTTAGCTGTCCTTCCATTCCATTAAATTTTCCTCTTCTCTGCTGGCCCTAGAACTCGTTGCGCTGGAACTCCCTTTACTGTGCTTCCATTCCAGTTTTCCGCAGTCTTCCTTTTCTCTGCTAGGGAAGTCAGCTGCGAGGATTACATATCAGTACCTCTCGGCTCGCTTCCAGGTTCCCGAAAGAGATCTTTCAAAGCTTCAAAATCAATTCCACTGTAACACGGTTTCACTTGATCCAAGTTAGCTACTGTTTTCTGACTATTCGTTCCTTTAAATATAAAGTTGTAAATCTAATTTTCTCGATGAGCAAAGGCCCTTCAAACCTGAGCTCGAACTTGGCGACTCTGTTTTCGGGCGCAGAAGATAAGGAACGTTTCACTTTCTGTAATTTTTTACCTACAGAATATTCCACCTGCCATCTATTCTTATCGTAATCAATTTTCTGTTCCTAGTTTCAATCTTAGTTTCTTACTGCCTCGTCTATGATTTTCTGAATATCTTTTAACTTAAATTCTTCTTGCCTTTGCTTATCTGAGGTAGTTGAAATTTTCCTCCCTAAAATGAGTTCCACAGGGCGTCTTTTGCGTAGTATCATGTTTCGCCATTCTTAAAGCAAAAGCTAATTCATTGACACAGCTATCCCAACGGTCATGTAATTCTTAATGTACCACCGAATAATTTTCACAATACTTTTGTTTACGCTTTCTTCTATATTCGATTACGGCCTATATGGCACCATTTTCAGATGGCGTATGCCAAGTCCTGTACAAAGATTTTCAAATAACTGACTCACAAATTGTTTTCCGTTATCATGTATCACTTTAAATGGGGACCCGTATTTTAAGATATACTTATTAATTAGAAACGAATCTGAAACGATCTTTGCTGATGCTCGTTTAAGGGGAACAATTTCCACCCATTTTCAAAAATGATCTATAGTTAAAGGATGTCTATTTTTACTTAGCCTGGTTCGGGTATAAGGTCTGTGCAAGTAGATGCCCACCAACTTATTGCGGAAAGCAGATTTAATATTATTTAAATACCCGGCCTAGTTATAATTAACATCATTAATTAGTTAGCATATATGGCATGACCTGACATACACCTTCATGACTTTCTGTAATTACGAAAAATAAACCGTTTCGCGGACCCTTTACTATGTTTTCCTAATACCGAGGTTACCCAATATAGGCGAATCATGTAGCTCTTCTAGAATATTTAATCGTAGACTCGCTGGAATCACCGTCTTATACGCTACGCTTCCAAAGTAAACTCGAAATTTCTGCACTGCTAATAAGACAGCTTGAATTTCTCTTTCCGTCACGGTATAATTTCTTTGAGTCTGGTTCAGAGTTTCACTGAAATATGCAACTGGCTGCCGGTTTTGGGGTAGTACGGCGCCAACTGCGAATTCAGAGGCGACTGCAGCGATTTCTAAATTTTGGTCGCCTTCTGGAAATTTGACTACTGGGGTTTGATTAATGCGTGTTTTAATTCTTCGAACGCAGTGTTCACCTCTGCCGTCCACTTGAACCTAGTTTTCTTCCTTTTAAGAGCTACCAAGGGTTCAACTATCTTCGCGAAATCCTTTATAAAAGAACGGTAATATGAGCGCATGCCTCAAAAAGGACGCTTATGTTTTCGGTGTATTAGAAGGTGGATAACTCTTGATTGCTAAGATTTTAGAATTATCAGTTTCTAGTTTCACTTGTTATTATGACATCATCTAGATAAGTGAAATTACTTTCGCCTAGGACGGGTCTTAATACGATATACATTACCTTCTGGAATGTAGCTGGAGCTCCGCTTAAGCCAAATGGTATTCTGAAAAAGGCATACATGCCTGACTTCGTTATAAAGGCGGTTTTCTCCAGATCTTCGAGTTTTACTTCAATTTGAAAATATCCTAACTTCAGGTCAAGCAGTGTCACATAATTAGTGTATCGTATTTTTCGAATTATCTCATCAATTATTGGTAGGGGATATGTAGGATACTTCGTTATACTATTCAATTTACGGTAGTCCACGGCAAACCTCCAGGAATTCCGATCTGACTCTGGGAGGCCGTTTTTCTTTCTACGTAAGATTACCGAGTATGTAGAGGCTACTACTCGGGATAATTATTTTATTGAACAGCATCTCTTTAATGTGCTGCTCTAAACTATTTTCTATAACTTGGTCATAGCTGTACGGATTATACCCAATTGGGGGCATCGCCAACACTTATTTTATGGTTAAGTACTTGGCAGAATCGTGGTTTATATTCAAATAATTTATTAAAATTTCTTACCAACAAGAAAATTCACAAGTTCTGTCGCATATTCAGCATTACCTTCCATCTACACAAGATTCAGAACTCATGGGGTAAAAATTTAAGGGCTACTAGAGCACACTACAAATATTTATTTTTTGTATGTGGATGTATGGCCGCTTTAAGGACAAACACAAAAGAAGCGAAATGAAATATAAATTGTTTACTTACAGCCTCGCTAACAAAGCCCTTCATTTTTTACAATAATTACACAAAATTGCGTCTGTCAACAGTAATAAAGTCTTGGTAACGTCTATGAAGTGACTGGAGTATGCTTTCAAATACACCCTGTCAGAAAAAAAATATATGCATCCAGAAGGAAAGGAGCAACTATCATGAAACTTGACATGTATGTAGTGTATGAAGAGAGAAACAAATAATTACAAATTCAGAACAAAGGATAGTTTTATAAAAACGTTATGGCATGAAAAAGATTACAAATCAGTAATCAGTATAGCCAACTCTGGCAGCTGTACAAGCCGAAACACGGCGTGGCATCGAATCAAGTAGGTCTCCTATGACACCATGCGAAAGATAAGGCCATAATCTTTGCAACTGGGCAGTTAATTCAACAATATTCCGGGACGTCTGTATTTGCCTTCCAAGCATATCCCAAACGTGCTCTACTGGCGAAAGGTTTGGTGACCTGGCAGAGCACAGAAGTACGTCATATCCTTGAAGATGTTGTTGAGAGAGTCGCACAGAAGATGGACGAGTTCTGTTTTGCTGATAAATGGCACCTGGATGACTTGATAGCATAGGCAGTACAACCGGCGTTAAAATGTTGTCCATGCAACTGGCGAACTGTCATAGTGCCTTGAAGAACGACTAGAGGTGATCATGGGTCCCAACAAATCACTCTCCACTCTATCACACCATGCGTAATAGCCGAATGACGCTCAACAGCAAATGGCGAATCGAACCACTGGCTCCATACGCGTGTGTTGGTCATCAGCATTAAGACTGGATCGGGATTCCTCGCTGAAAATCTCACGCCTCCAGTCGGTCACACTTCAGCCTGCCCGAGTTCGGAAAAAATCCATTCGACATTGCCTATGATATGGGGTTCAGTGGTAGGCGTCTTAATGGACGTCAGTAACATACACCAGCGTCAGCTAATCGTCTCTAAATGATTTCCCTTGATGCCACCGGATATCTGGAAAGTGGTAAATGGCGTCGAATTGATACTAGCGGTGTTGTTGGTGTGGAAATGGCAGCTCTTATGATTACGCGATCCTCGAACTCATTTGTGTCCCTGACCCTCCGCGACGGTAAACTACCCCTTCCGTGATCCATTGTCGCCAACACCGAGCAACTTCCATATCACTCCGACGTAGATGGCGGCCGATAAGCCTGTTCGACCAACTTGCTTCTCTGACGCCTACTATAAGCCTCTTTTCAAAGTAAGACAACTGTTCGTACTGCTGCTGTTCACGTCTCACGGGCATCTCTTATCACAGTACCGTCCACCCAAGTCTACAGATTCGTTTGAATATCCATACGGCAAAAGCAACTCTCCCAGCTGCGCATCTCATATGCGCATAGCGCGCTTAACCTTGTTTCATTGACTTCCAAATTTAAATCATTTGCATATCTCTTACCAAACTACATTCCTACCGAGTTTCGTGACTGTGGTTCGATTTCTTCTGGGTGCATATATTTTTTGTGACAGAATGATTATTTCAGATGTTTCTTCTACACATTCCAACGAAGAGTCTTCAACTGGATTTTCGTAAACAGGTCCTTCAGATGTCCTCATAAGAAGAAATCGACGGTCGTTAAATCGAGTAATTGGTTGGATAACGGACTGCTTCGCAGGGGAAATTCCATCGCCCTGAAAAAAAGACAGTCAGGTGCTTGTGCACATCGATTTCGAAATGAGATGGCACCCTAATCATGCTGACACCACTGTCGATTACGAATGGAAATCGAAAGAAATTGAAACAATTCTGGTAAAACATCTCCCAGAAGAATACGGTAATATGCTTCACCAAGTCGATTTCGTAGCAGATATACGCCAATCAAAAACACTTTCACAATACTCATTCACGCATGCATACAGAAGAGTTCTTGGAATGCATGTTCATGCTTCTACTGCAAGCGTATCCCCCGGGGAGGGTCTGTCGATGGCCGCACTTTCATCGCCTTATCGTCATTAGAAAAAAATTTCCCCATTTACACTATTTTCAGAACCCCTCTCATAGACCTAGCGTTATGGCAATTTTCAACTATACGTAACGGGGGTCGATTTCGGGCTAGAGACAAAAAGTTTATATATTGATGATAGCGCTCTAGGAGAGGAAGACCGTGGGGTATTTATTTTTTAAGTGCGTGAAATTTTTTTTGACACCCAAATTTCGACCCCTGCCACGGACCCCCTGGGCGACCTAGAGACTTGGTTCTTGCGCGGTCCGAGAGCTCTTGCCCCACCGTCTATATGCATAAATGTTGGTGAAAATCGAATTGACAGATCCTGAGATCTGATTTTTGGGTTTTTTGGGGTGCCGGCCTCAGGGGGACAACCCATGGTGACCCCCAAATTTTTTTGATGGAAAAATCGCAGAAAACTTTTGATTATAAAAAACTCGACTGCATCGAAATCGGACCACCACAGCTCGGGTTATAAGGGGTCGAAATTTTTCCATTGAGCCCACGTTAATGCTCCCCCATTACATAGACTTAGCACTGGAAAAGTCATGTGTGCGTAACGGCGGTTCTAATTGAGATAGATGCAAACCGATTCTACTGCAAGCGTATCCGCGGGAGGTCTGTCGATGGCCGCACTTTCATCGCTGTATCTTCATTGGGAAAAATTTCCCCTTTTACCCTATTTTCAGAACCCCTCCCATAGACTTTGCATTATGACAGTTTTCGACTATGCCTAACGCTGGTCGATTTTGGCCTAGAGGCAAAAGGTTTACACTTTGGTGATAGCGCTCGAGGAGAGTAAAACCGTGGTGGTATTTATTTTTTAAGTAGGCAAAATTTTTATTTGACACCGGGCGACCTAGTGACTTCGTTCTTGCGCCGTTCCAGAGCTCTTGGCCCACCGTCTATGCGCATAAATTTTGGTCAAAATCGAATCGGCAGATAATGAGATCTGATTTTTCGGTTTATTGGAGTGAGGGGCGTCAGGGGGACCTCCCATGGTGACCCTGAAATTGTTTTAAGGAAAAATCGCAAAAAATTTGGATTCATAAAAAAACAAAACGCATCGAAATCGGAAAACCACAGGGCGAGTTGTAAGGGATCGAAATTTTTCCCATTGAGCATATGTTAAGGCTCCCCCCATTACTAAGACTTAGCATTTGACAAGTCATGTGTGCGTAACGGCGGTTCTAATGGATACGCCGTCTAAAGATGCAAACCCCTTCTACTGCAAGCATATCACCGAGGGGTCTGTCGATGGCCGCACTTTTATCGATGTATCATCATTAGAAAAAATGTTCCCCTTTTACACTACTTTTTAGAACCCCTCACGTAGACTTAACATTATGGCAATTTTCAACTATACGTAACGGGGGTCGATTTTGGCATAGAGACAAAAAGTTTATATTTTGCTGATAGCGCTCGAGAGGAAGACCGTGGTAGTATTTATTTCTTAAATGGGTGAAATTCTTTTTTGACCCCCAAATTTAGACGTCTGTCACGGGGGACTGGGTGACCTAGAGACTTGGTTATTGTGCGGTTTCGGAGCTCTTGGCCCGCCCTCTATAATATAGAATCAAGTGAAAATCGAAACGGCGGATTCTGAGATATGATGTTTCGGTTTTATGGGGTGGGGGCCTCTGGGGCACCCCCATGGCGACCCCCAAATGTATTTTATGGAAAAATCGCAAAAAATGTTTGATTCATAAAAACCCAAACCGTACTGAAATCGGAACACCACAGCCCGGATTATCAGGGGTCGAAATTTTTCCTTTTGACCTTATGTTAAGGATCCTCACGTTATGTAGACTTAAGCATTGGAAATGTCATGTGTGCGTAAAGGCGGTTCTAATTGAGATAGATGTAAACCGGTTCTACAGGAAGCGTACCCCGGAGGTTCTATCGATTGCCGCAGTTTCATCGCTGTAGCTTCATTAGAAAAATTTCCCCCTTTTACCCTACTTTCAGAACTCCTCCCATAGACTTGCATTATGGCAATTTTCAACTATACGTAACGGGGGTCGATTTTGGACTACAGACAAAGAGTTTTTATTTTGGTGATAGCGCTCGAGGAGAGGAAGATCGTGGTGGTATTTATTTTTTAAGTATGTGAAATTTTGTTTTGACCCCCAAATTTGGACCCCTGCCACGGACCCCCTGGGCGACCTAGAGACTTGGTTCTTGCGATATTGGAGAGCTCTCGGCCCACTGTCTATACGTATAAATGTTGGTTAAAATCAAATCGGCTGATCCTGAGATCTGATTTTTCGGTTTTATGGGGTGGGGGCCTCTGGGGACCCCCGATGGTGATACCCGAATTTGTTTTATGAAAAAATAGCAAAAACATTTAGATTCAGAAAAAAACCAAACCGCATCGAAAGCGGACAACCGCAGCCCGGTTATAAGGGTTCGAAATTGTTCCGTTTGACCCTATATTAAGGCTCCCCCATTACATAGACTTAGCATTGGAAAAGACGTGAGCGTAACGGCGGTTCTAATTGAGAGAGATGCAAACCGCTTTTTACATCAAGCGTATCCGCGGGGTTTGTCGATGGCCGCACTTTCATCGCTGTATCTTCATTAGAAAAATTTTGCCCTTTTGCACTATTTTCAGAACCCTTTCCATAGACATTCCAGTATGGGAATTTTCATATATGTAATGGGGGTAGATTTTGGCATAGAGACAAAAAGTTTATATTTTGGTATTAGCGCTAGAGGAGAGTAAGAGCGTGATGGTATTTAGTGTTTAAGAGGGTGAAATTTTTATTTGACCCCAGGCGATCTAGAGACTTGGTTATTTCGCGGTTCGAGAGCTCTTGGCCCACCGTCTATGCGCATAAATTTTGGTGAAAGTCGAATCGGCGGATCCTGAGATCTGATTTTTCGGTTTTTTTGGGGTGGGGGCCTCAGGGAGACACCCCATAGTGATCCCCAAATTTTTTATGGAAAAATCGCAAAAAACTTTTGATTCATAAAAAACCAAACCGCATCAAAATTGGACAGCACAGACCGGTTTATAAAGGGTCGAAATGTTTACCTTTGACCCTATGTTACGGCTTCTCGCATTACATGGACTTAGCTTTGGAAATATCATGTGTTCGTAACGGCGGCTGAGATAGATGCAAACCGCTTCTACAGGAAGCGTATCCCCATGGGGTCTGTCGATGGCCGCACTTTCATCGCTGTAGCTTCATTAGAAAAAATTTTCCCCTTTTACCCCACTTTCAGAAATCCTCCCATAGGCTTAGCATTATGGCAATTTTCAACTGTACGTAACGAGGTTGGATTTTGGTCTAGAGAAAAAAAGTTTATATTTTGGTGATAGCGCTCGAGGAGAGGAAGACCGTGGTGGTATTTTTTTAAGTATGTGAAATTTTGTTTTGACCCCCAAATTTGGACCCCTGCCACGGACCCCCTGGGCGACCTAGAGACTTGGTTCTTGCGATATTTGAGAGCTCTCGGCCCACTGTCTGTATGTACAAATGTTGGTGAAAATCGAATTCGCTGATCGTGAGATCTGATTTTTTTGTTTTATGGGGTAGGGGCCTCCGGGGGACCCCCCATGGGGACCCCCGAATTTGTTTTATTTAAAAATATCAGAAACGTTTAGATTTATAAAAAAACCAAACCGCATCGAAATCGGACAACCACAGCCCGGGTGTAAGGATTCGAAATTTTTCCCATTCACCCTGTGTTAAGGCTCCCCCCATTACATAGACTTAGCATTGGAAAAGTCATGTGTGCGTAAAGGCGGCTTTTATTGAGACAGATGCAAACGGCTTCTATTGCAAGCGTACCCCCCGCGGATCTGTCGATGGCCGCACTTTCATCGCTGTATCTTCAGTAGAAAAAATTTTCCCCTTTTACAATATTTTCAGAACCCCTCCCATAGACTTTGCATTATGGCAATTTTCACCTATACGTGACGGTGATCGACTTTTCCTAGAGACAAAAGGATTATATTTTGGTGATAGCGCTCAAGGAGAGTAAAACCGTGGTGGGATATATTTGTTAAGTGGGTGAAATTTTTACTTGACCAAGAAACTTGCTTCTTGCGCGGTTCGAGAGCTCTTGGCCCACCGTCTATGCGCATAAATTTTGTTAAAAATCGAATCGGGAGATCCTGAAATCTGATTTTCCTTTTTTTGGGGTGGGTGGCCTCATTTGGACCCCCCAAGGTGAAACCCCAATTTTTTTATGGAAAACTCGCAAAAAAAATTTGATTCATAAAAAAAAACCGCATCGAAATCATGCCACCAGAGCCCGGGTTATGAGGGGTCGAAATTTTTCCCATTGACCTAATTTTAAAGCTCTTCCAATTACATAGACATAGCATTGGAAAAGTCATGTGTGCGTAGCGGCGCTTGTAATTGAGATAGACGCAAACTGCTTCTACTGCAAGCGTGCCCCTGTGGCGTCTGTCGATGGCCGCACTTTCATCGCTCTATTCTTATTAGCAAAAATTTTCCCCTTCTACACTATTTCACAACTCCTCCCATAGACTTAGCATTATGGCAACATTCAACTCTACGTAACTCGGGTCGATGTTGGCCTAGAGACAAAACTTTTATACTGTCGTGATAGGGCTCGAGGAGAGGAAGACCGTGAGGGGGGTATTTATTTTTTAATTGGGTGAAATATTTTTTAAACTCATTTTTGGACCCCTGCCACGGACCCCCTGTTCGACCTAGAGACTTGCTTCTATCGCGGTTCGAGAACTCTTGGTCCACCGTCTATGCATATAAATTATGGTGAAAATCGAATCCGCAGATTCTGAGATCTGATGTTTCGGTTTTTTGGGGTGGGGCCCATGCTGATCCCAAAATTGTTTTCATGGAAAAATCGCAAAAAATTTTTGATTTATAAAGAACAAACCGCATCTAAATCGGAACAATACAGCCTGGGTTATAAGGGGTCGATATTTTTACCATTGAGCCTATGTTAAGGCTCCCCACCTATTACATAGGCTTAGCATTGAAAATGTCATGTGTGCATAACGGAGGTTCTAAGGGAGAAACATGCAAACCGCTTTTACTGCAAGCGTATCCCTGGGTGGTCTGTCGATGGCCGCACTTTTATCGCTCTACCATCTTTAGCAAAAATTTTCCTCTTTACACTATTTCAGAACTCCTCCCGTAGACTTAGCATTATGGTCATTTTCAACTCTACTTAACTCGGGTCGATGTTGGCCTAGAGACAAAACTTTTATACTCTCATGACAGGGCTCGTGGAGAGGAAGACCGTGGGGGTCTTTGTTTTTTAATTGGGGGAAATATATTTTGAACCCCATTTTCGGACCTCTGCCACGGACCCCCGGTTCGATAAAGAAACTTGCTTCTTGCGCGATTCGAGAGCTCTTGGTATACCGTCTATGCATATAAATTTTGTTAAAAATCGAATTGGGAGACCCTGATATCTGATTTTTCGGTTTTTGGGTGTGTTGGGCCTCGGGAGGTTTGGAATTTCAGAACTCCTCCCGTAGACTTAGCGTTATGGCAATTTTCAACGCTATGTAACTCGGGTCGATTTTGGCCTAGAGACAAAAATTTTATACTCTGGTGATAGCGCTCGATGAGAAAAAAAAGATTATAAAAAGATTACATATAGATAGCGCTCTAGGAGAGTTAAAAGATTGTATAAAGATTTGTACATATAGACTCCATGTAAAAAGATTTCACCTCTTCATGGGAGTCATCTAGGTGTCGTGGACCTGCTAAGGCGACCCCAATGTATCTCCAAAACATCTATATAGAAAATGACGAACATTTATGTGTAGAAACTAGGGAAGAAGGGCTCTAAAACGCAGCAATCTATTTGACTCTACCTCGATTGTGGTAGGTTTTATAACGGTCGGAAAATGGTCCATTTTTCAGATTTTGACCAACTTAAAAAAAATACCTCCATGATTTTTCTCTCACTTAAAAAAAGTTTTGTCTCTAGGCCAATTTCGACCCGAAACGCCTATAGTTGAAAAACCGTTATAATGGGAAGTCGATGTGATGGGTGCCTTAACATGGTGTAAATGGCAAACTCTTTTTCTGATAAAGATAGAGAGCCGAGCTTGCGGCCATCAATAGGCTCCCTGGAGAGACGCTTGCAGCAGAAAGAGTTTGCATCTACCTCAATTAGGAACGAAATTATGGTAACAACATCTTTGAATTTTCCCCAAAATGATTTCAAAATGATTTGATATGTTTCGAGAATCAGGGATCCGATTTTGATCCGACCGGTTTCATTCGATTCGTCTCGCGGTTCTGAAAATGCCAATATCTTTGTTTTTTCAAAATTCCGAAATCCGGCTCCGGAATTCCCAGAAAAACGAGCGAAAATAAGGAAATTGTGATGCCTTTTGACCCCAGCTCTGCAAGTCTGATTGAAACGTGGTGTTTTTTTTTTTTTTTTTTTTTTTTTTTTTTTTTTTTTTTTTTTTTTTTTTTTTTTGTTAGGTGGGGAGAAGGCTGTTTTCCCATGTTAAAAAATTTCACTTCTGCATAGGGGTCACGAAGATGTCGGAGACTCGCCTAAGGCGACCCCTCTGCATCTCCGGAACTGAGCGACGGAGAACCGCGATTTTTTGGTGTGTGGGACCTATGGGAGAAGGGCTGTGATTTGCAGGGATTCGTTTGAGTCTATCACGATTAGGCGATACTTTATTAATTTCCAGAAACTACCGATTTTCGAAAATTTGATAGAATTAAGAAAAAATACCACCATGAATTTCCTCTCCCGACACGTTATCATCTAAAAAAAATTTTGTCTCTAGCCTATTTCGACCCGTTTCAACCATACGTATCCCGGGTCGTCTCAAAATATCTGTTGATAATGTTAAGAAACCTGTTATTATTTCTGTTTTTGGTAATGAACGTGGTACATCTAAAGATGTACTTTTTGCTGATATTGTCAAATATGGTTCTTATGTAGGTAAACGTAACTCCTCGACTAAAATCGAAGTCAGTTCGAAAAAATGACTGCAAGAAAACACAACGTGTTCTGACAGATTTACTTCCCTAAGGAAGACCACCGTGCCACGCAAAATCCTTGAGAATAACGTGGATGACAAAACTTCTAATAAGCTTTCAACTCTTGATAATTGTGAAAATAATGTTAATATGAATGCTGTTTGTGATGAAAACATTAGCGGCGAAAATCCTGAAAATGCCCAGCTGGGAAGCGATTTAACCAAAACAAGGATTATATCGAGTGTGGTTATTCCTCCATTTAAATTCAATGACTTAGTCACAAAACTCAGTGAGGAAATAAATATGACTTTTACTGATAGAATTTATGGAGAATTGTTAAAATTATTACCACTTACCGTTGCCTATTACAGGGATACCACCAGGTACCTGGAAGCTAGTAATATCCAGCATTATGTATTACAAGCCAAAAAAGTAAAGTCAGTGAAACAGGGCTGGCTCTAGCATTTTTTGCATCGTAGGCAAACCTCAAAAGTGCCTCCAGCAAGCTTTAGAAAGTAAAAGAAAACAAATTCCCCCCCCCAAAAACATGACCAGAAAAACACGATCTGATTTAACTGAATTAAGACGATAACACTAATGCAATATTTACGATTTTTTTTATTAAAAATACTCAAACTTTGGAACCGACACTAGTGCAAACAATACTTTTAAAGCAACAAAGAATAAAGAATACTAGTACAGTATACAAAGATGAAACCTAAATTAAAATAATTGCTTTCGAAACATTTTTCTGCAGAATAGCAAATAACTTCTTCGGATCTAATATATTACTCAATTCACGTTAAATTTAAGAATGTCAGCTGGAACATTTTTCTCTTTTGAAAGTAAAGAAACAAGGTCTATTTCGTCAGCCACTTCTAAAGCGTAAGTTCGAATGAATCACCATTTGATTTTCAGATCTTTACAGTGCGCCAATAATTCATTTTTACACATATTCTTTAAATTTGTGGACATCGTATAACAACTAACATCGTATATAAATCGTTATGATTATTCAATAGATTTAATCTTAGCTCCAGTGCACTGATGGCCTGGTATTTAGTAAAGAAAAAAAATTCTATTTTATATTAGCAAATTTTATACTTCTCTTTTGGATCTTGCATAGGTTCGTCTACACTTTCATATCAAAAATTTCGTTTCTTAAATCAAGTATGATTACGTGGTGTAGTCAGTTCAAAGTTTTTTTCTCGTCTGTTTCGTTAGCTAATTTTTCAGCTTTGTTGTCAAAGGATTCATCCGATCTTAATCCTTTAAAAACGTTAATGAGCTATTTAATAAAACAGTGACTTTCGATAAATCAAAATCTTTTGATCGAAAAAGCTTACTTATCGGATTTAATATGATTTAAAATTTTATACTAAATGACGATCGAACATAAAAACATAATTTTTTTTATTGTAATCTATAAACCACAGGCCTTATAAGGTATTTCTCCCTTCTTCTTCGCATGCCTTCATGGTGTAGTGGTCTGCATGCTCGACGCGTAACCGAGAGGTCCGTGGTTCGATTCCTGGAGAAGGCGTAGCTTATTTTTCAAGTCTCCAGCTTCGCAATAACCTAATGGCTCTACACTGGCGCCCGAACTAAAAAGATGGTGGATGATGATTCTCCGCCACCGGGATTTGGCGATTGAGTCCCCCAAACCCCAGTCGCCCTTTAAAAGGGGGAGTATATAAGGTATTTCTCCCTCCTTCTTCGCATGCCTTCGTGGTGTAGTGGTCTGCATGCTCGACGCGTAACCGAGAGGTCTGTGGTTCGATTCCCGGCGAAGGCGCTGCTTATTTTTCAAGTCTCTAGCTTCATAATAACCTAATGTCTCTACAGCTTTATCACGAATCATATTATCTATTGCTACATTTTCACAAATACTTAATAAAGCCTCGTGAATATTTTTTATTTCAAAACATAAAGGTTGTAGGGAATCTATACCACATTCCCAAAAACTCTCAATGGTTTCAATGAAAATGTTTTAAGGTGTTTTCTCAATATGGCCCACCGAAAAGTCGACGATGCAAAAAATGCATATAGCTTTTGAACAATATTAAAAAAATTCACTGCCCCCAAGGAGGATTTGGCCCTATCGTTAATTAATAAGTTTATCGAATGGTTTCTTCAAGGTACGTAAATGCTCTGGGATTTAAAATGTTAACTCTTGATTATACTCCCAATCTGTCTTCTCGCGTGTCTGAACCATTCTCGTAAACTTCACATCTCATATTTTCTAATTTTAATCCATTTTTTCCCAGCTCTTCTAATAAACTTGAGATAATTCCTTACCAGTAGGTTCGAACCCCGCGAATGGGCTGGCTGCATGGGTGTTTACGTGTTTTCCCCCATGTGTAACGTGTACACAAGCCAGTTTCCCTTAGACAGTCCTCCACAAAGGTATCCCTCCCCTTAGGCAAATAGTACTCGAGGCTTTGCCGTGATTAAGCGAACAGTTACAAGTAGATCTTTCAATAGGAAGAAACTCAGAAGATGTCTATTAATGTTGTATTCAAATCCAGCATCTAATTGATCAATGGAAACATACCTTAACTGCAAATGTAGTTTGCTCAACCATACTCGCATTGGAAGTACAATCAAGAATACTTGAAACATATTTCACTTTTGAATTTGTTTTATAATATACGACTTTATATTATCATGCAAACAGCCAATCACTTCGTTCTGAATGCTTTTTCCTAAATAAATATTGCCTTTTCTTCATTATTGCTGATTCTACGAACATTTCGGTCAAATTCAACCAGCAATAGAATTAACTTTAGAAAATATGCGTTATTATGTTCATAAAGCTTGTCGCTTATACACCGAAAGGCTAGAGAACATTCACCAGGCGATGTGATAACTCACGTTATTATGCCTAAAATTACTTCATGACAATATTTCATTTCAGAATGAATCAATCTTTGTGCAGCTGAATCCATTACCTGACAAGTTTCCAACTTTCGCTACAGCTCTACCCATGATTTCAAAATTCTTATATGAGTTTTCGAGTCTTCACGCTTTCTTACTATCTCATCAATACTTTTCTAGTTTCTATAACCCTCATTTGAAAATAAACTCAATTTTGAATTATCAAAAAGTTCCCAACGAAAAACAAAACACACAATCTTTTGTCACTGAACGTGTAAGGTTTTAGTTTAAACTAACAAAGTTTTATAGTAATTTATCTTTCCTGTGAACTCTTATTTCAACTTCCCGTTAGAATGAGCGAGCGTTTCAGCTTTATGCTAATTTGATGTGGAGCCAAGTGTTGTATTTAAAGGTTAGAAAGGAACTTCTCAGTGTGAGAGAGCTTTTAGTCTCAGATCACTGCGGCTCTGTTCGACGTTCACCTGACTAGCTAGTATTTAAGTTCTAAACCTTAGCGCTGTTACTCTAATACTTATTGAAGTAATCTTAGTGCGTTAGTATTAGCTAAATCTTGCTACGCAACACTGATAGTTTAGCATAGAGACCAACCTTGCGTTTATAGCTCTGAGAGCAACGACTTCTTAATTTTCTACTTAACTTTATTTTAAATTATTTGATTGTTCAGTTTAGACCCAAGTGCGGTCATTATTTTCTGTTATCCCTTCCGAGTTGGGAAGTGGCTGTAAATAGTAGTTTAATAAAAGGGTAATTTTAAACCCTCCTTGCGTGCAGTTATTCTACTACTTCCACTGAACATAGCTGCATTCAGCTCCCTGTTCAAGATCAGGACTTTAGCACTATGTTCGCCAACACTATGACGACCATGTTCGCCAAAAGTATGCACAGAACACTCAGTCCTGACAAATGTACCAGCCAATCTTTTGACGCGTGGTCTCCATTTTTTTTAAATTCTGCGATTTTGTATTTAAAATCGTTGAGTGAACTTCGAATGCTAAAGGTGCAAATACAACAAACAATACTAATTTCCCAAAAAAGAAATTTTCACATCAATTACAATATAAATGTTGCATAAACTGTATCACTACCACAATCCAGATGGACCCGGTGGATGTTATTGCATAAATAAGGCATTGCTTAAAATAAGCCTCTCTTTCATTAGAGGGCAAGGAAAAAGTTTTGTTAAATCCTGTTAGCCGTGGGCGTGTATTTCTCACTTGGTGTTGCGCGGTAACTTATAGAGATACCCACTAATCAGAAGCATGTTTGTTCTTGTCTGCTGTGCATCTCAAAATATAGGAATGGCCAGAAGCCTGTCAATTGCTCTTGTATTTAGCTTTATTTTACTTTCCCTTTATTTTCTAGATTCTGGCAATCGAAATATACTTTTTCAGTTTTTTTATTTCAGTTGATTTTGCTCTGTAAACAGTTGTCTACCTTGCCCACCGCCTGGGGCCGGCCCTGCAGTAAAGGTAGTTTTAAGCGGCTTGTCTTCCGACTGCACCACGGATGAAATTAAAGAAGATTTCATCGCCTTTAGATTCAACATCATTAAGATTAATCAAATATATAGGTTTAAAACTAGGACTTCATTGCCTCTATTTCAGGTTTTTTCAATCATAATTTTCATCGCGCCCCCCTCTCATAAAATAACAGTGTATTGAATGCAATAATAATGTACTTTGACACTAAACTACGATACTATCTTAATTATAAACAGTAAAAATTATCAGGATAAGTATTAACTTTTGTATATGTTGCTTTTAAATAATAGACATTTAAGTAAGTTACTATTAAGTTACAGGATAAATATTATGTTACCTTTTCTTTCTAATTTTGAAATTGGAACCGATTGCATAGTAAATTTTAATTAAATTAAATATTTATTTCCTCAATCACCATTTCTAAAAGTACAGATGTCATTAGAAAAATAGTCTAGTCTCTGTTGCTCTCGATCCATCACGTTCTGCTATTCATCACATTCCGCATTCTCGCGGACATCTGCGCAACCTATCGAACGTCTACGCAAAACGTGTATAAATGCTACATTTGTAATTTGCGCGTTAATTGCAATTCGCGGTATTAAATAACGGCAGTAGATTTAAATAGAATCATGGATACATTTTTAAGTCGTAAGCGAACATTGGACGATAATAAAGCATCAAAAAGTGCAAAAACGAGCGTAGACCCAAAAATTACATCAAGAAGGTATTATCAAGAATGCTTAAATTTTGGGTTTACCACTGTTGAAGTAAATGGAGAAGAAAGGCCCCTGTGTTTTATTTGCTCAAAAAAATTGGCAGCAGGCAGTATGAAACACAATACACTGACTACCAATAAGTATTTGGACACCTGTGATAGAAAAGAAAAACTAACTTTATTCAAAATCAATAGTTGGTAGAGCCTCCACGAGAGGTAATTACAGCGCGGACCCTCCGGGGCATACTTTCCACAAGTCTTTGTATGACAGCTAGTGGTATTTTCCTCCACTCGGCTTGGAGAAGACATAGAAGTTCCTTCACCCATTTTGCACGGGTAGTGCACCCCTGAATTCGGCGATGCAACTCGTCCCAGAGGTTCTCGATAGGGTTCAGGTCTGGACTTTGGGCAGGCCAGTCCATTCGATGAACTCCATTGGCACCATACCAAGAATTGGTTAACGTCGAAACATGACAACTGGCATTGTCGTCCTGAAAGTAACAGGGGTCCAACCCGTAAAACTGCCACAACGTAGGAAGCACATTGTCATCCAAAATAGGGCAGTAGGCATCGGAGTTGAGCTTACCATAAATGGGGACCAAGGGTCCCAGCCCATACCAGGAGAAACACCCCCAGACCATAATTCCACCTCCGCCGAACTTGACTGTTGGCACAATGCATTCTGGCAGGAGACGTTCTCCAGGTAGACGCCAGACCAAGACCCTGCCATCCGAACGGTAAAGGGATTGATTGATTCGTCACTCCAGTGAACCCGTTTCCACTAATCTACGGTCCAATTTCTATGTGCTTTGCACCACATTAACCGAGCAGAGCGGTTGGACTTTGTGATCAAAGGCTTATGAGCAGCAGCACGACCTTGAAAACCAAGCAGATGTGCTTCCTTACGGATGGTATTCATTGAAACAATACTCCCGGATGCCTATTGAAACTCCTCGCGGATGAAGGCCATCAGTTGGGTGCGGTTCTTCCGAATTTCTCTGGACAGCACTCGTCGGTCTCTATCTCCCAGTTTCATTGGTCTGCCGACTCGGGGCACATTCCGACAATCACCGCTCACCTTCCACTTCTTAATCACATAGGCCACTTGTAATGATTTTGGGTACTTCAGATCGCTAGATATGTCCCTTAAGGATCAGCCACATTTGTGATACCCGATAATTATACCTTTCTCGAAATCAGAGAGCTCCGAACTGCGAGTCATCTTGCATGCGACTAAAGCCGATACACGACATATGCCGTG
>KK113074.1:121291-149997 GCA_000611955.2 Stegodyphus mimosarum | reverse complement strand
CGGCGGAGTCCGTGACGTACCTTAGGACCGTAGATATCGTCATTTGCATACGTGTCCAAATACTTATTTGTAGTCAGTGTATATTAAAACCACATTTGGAAACGATTCATGATGAGTGCGTTAACAAACCCCGAGAATTTATTTATTTATTTAATTAAAATTTTTAAATTAAATTAAAATCAAATGCAAAGGATAAAAAACATTTTTAAACAAAAAAGTTATCTGTGATTGAAAAAGCTTTACTTGCTTCTTACAAAGTCTCATATAAAACAGCTAGACTTAAAAGGCCTCACACAATTGGCGAAGAGCTTATTTTGCGAACTGCAATTGAGATCGCAGAAACTATGTTTCGAAATAATTTTGCAGTCCATACCTCTATCAAATGATACTGTCGCTCGTCGAATCGATGATATAGCTGAAGATGTGCAGTAGCAGCGTTTCGGAAAGTTGCGTGACAAATTGTTTTCAATTCATCTTGATGAGGCAGCAGATAACAATAAAGATGATCATTTCATTGCGTATGTTCGATTTTGTGATGGTACGTCAGCAGTAGAAGAACTAGTTTTTTATAAATCAATAAAACTCAAAGCAGCAGCACTAGGATTATTTGATATTTTAAATAATTCTAGAAACGAGACAAACAATAAGTGGAAAAACTGTGTCGGAATATGCCCAACTGGTGCTCGTACAATGTCCAGAAGATTCTAAAGTATACAAGCATTTGTGAAACAAAAATCGTCACTATGTGCCTGAGCACATTGCATGATCCACAGAGAAGCTCTAGCTTCCAAAGAGATGAATGACCAAGAATATTGTGCCAACGACAGTTGTTACCGTAGTAAATTATATAAAAATGAGACCCCCAAAATCAAGAATCTTCTCTGTACTTTGTAAAGACATGGGTGCAATGCATTCATCGTTGCTATTTTATTGCAAGATGGTTATCACATGGGAAATTTTTGCAATGTGTTTATGAATCAGGAGACGAAATTGCTACTTTTCTAGAAGAGGAAAACCGATATGAAACTCAGACGTTTCGAGATGGTTTATTTGTGATAAAATTGAGCTACTTGGTCGATATATTCGAGAAATTAAACAGCTTGGATCTTAAATTCCAAATAGCAAATACACATATGTTGGAGACGAGTGATAAAATTAAAGCTTTTTGTAGAAAATTCGAATTATGGTGCAGAAATTTAATGCAAAAAAACCTAGAAATATTTGAAAATGTGGATAAATTTATAAGGCTGAAGAACAAATGAAAGTTGTTTTTGAAACCATTGATAAATCATTAGCCATGCTGGCAAAGAATTTTAAAACGAATTTTCTTTCTGACGACAACTTGATAGCAAGTTACGAGTGGGTTAGGGATTCATTTCTAAATACTCCAGAAGGGCTCTCAACTGCCGAAGAAGAAATCTCCATAGATTTCACGTCAAGTAGGGAAATCAAAAGGCAATTTAATAATAAATCACTCTTTGAATTTTGGGGCAGGGGTGGATGATTCGTTTTCTGCACTGAAAACGAAAGCTTTCGTATACTATTACCATTTGAAACATCTTACCTTTGTGAAACAGGATATTCTGCAGTAGCTGCTCTGAAGACAAAATATAGATCTCAGTTAAACATAGGAAAAGAACTTAGGGTGTCAATTTCTAATATTAAACCTTCCTTTGAATAACTTTGCTCTGCAAGACAAGCTCATGAGAGTCACTAGTAATTATTAAACTTGTTCTTAATTTAGTATTGATAAATTATTATCAAATACATTGCGCAGTACCGATATATTTATAAGTACATTGTATCAGTATAAATGTGTATTTCATTTTCATTATGTCAGACTGTATTTTGTTTTGCTTCTTTTCAGTAAATGAATAATTTTTTAAATAATCTTTTATTTTCGACGTTTCGATATGCTCGCGCCCTACACGTAGAGTTATCACCCCCCCCCCCAGTTAGAGAAAAGCTGAATTAGCCATTGTTTCGGGGACAGAGCAGATTTATGATATCAGTAACTTTCTCGGTTTTTATGTTAAAGTTGAACCATATAAGTAGAAAGGTAATGTGGCTCAATGCCGGAAGTGCCAGCATTTCTTCCACTTTTCGGATGAATGTAACTTCGCTTCAAGGTGTGTTAAATGCGTTCGCCTCGTAAGAGTTCGGAAACAAAATTTCTTGATAAACTAACTTGTTGTAACTGTGCTGGAGCAGATGCTGCGAACTTTCTGTTAGGTCCAAGAAATCTCGCTAATATGATCCCAGGATATTAATGAAACTCGATCTGAGCCACATGGAGGGCAGTTGTTCAGCGAAGAATCAAGGAGAAACTCCTAATTATGAATTCTAGTTAATTTTGAAAACATAACTGTAGTCCTGAGTAGGAACAGGGAGCTTACTAAAAAGCTATGTTCGTGCGTGTGTAGAAGATACAACAAAGATAAGGAGGGTTCAAATTACCCTTTATTTGCTTATCGATTTTACAAACGTTCCCGAACTTCGGGATACAAAGACCAACCACTTTTGGTCTGAACGTAAAAGAATATAAGACTACTAACTAACTAAAATTTAAATAAGAGCTACTTTTAATATTTACATAGATGACTAGCACTAAGACTGGCTTTTTAAACTATTAGGTTTGTAGTACGCAAACCTGCGGAAAACTACAATACGTCTTTAACTTTCAAGAGGGTTAACCTCTGGCCTTAAAGGCGGACAGTAACTGATGGCAAGCTCTCGTGAAGACTCTTAGCAAGACAGTTATCTTTCCTTCCTTCTACTCTCTTAACAAAAAGCCACAACTTAAGTACTTAAGCGTTAGCAAGTACAAATTTCATAAACATATTCACGCGTAATTCTGGCGGGAAGTGGAAAGTAAGAGATGATAGTAAAGTTTTAAAATAAAATAAACGTTAGTCAACTTAAAATCCTTGCAACCCTAGTAGGGAAACAAATACAGGTAAATCTAGCCAAACCATTGATGTAAATGACCAGACATCATTGCCACTGTTCAACAGAGCAGATAAAATAAAAAAGGTATAGAATAGAAAAGCAATAAATGGAATAGAAAAGCAGCATTCTTAGGAGTGCTAAGAATATTCATTTTCGTCATATTATGTTCTTTTATTTTAAATATAGGGGGGAAAATGCTAGTCAGACTGCTCGTAAAATTTGCGCTACATATGAAGAAAGTGCTGTGCCTGATGACACAGTTTGAAGGTAGTTTGAGAAGTTAAGTTTGGGCGTGGAAAATTCAGTTTCAAAACTGCTACGATGTATGCGCAACCCCATACGTTAACAGAACAGAATATGCTCCGTCTAGTTTTGTCATGCGATTCTTTGATGGAAAAAAATAAATAAGCTTCTTTTTATAAACATTTCACTGCTGGAGATTAGAAGCGGATAATGCACAATAAAACATCATGTGTTAAACTAGAAGAACCTTCTTTAGTAACATCGAGTGGGGGCTGCATCCCCCCCTAAAAATAATGTTCTGTGTGTGGTGGAATTGCAAAAGAATTGTATCTTATGAATTATTGTCACCGAATGAGACAATAAATTCGGACAAATATTGTTCCCGAATGGCAGTTTTAAAAGAAGAAATCGAAGCAAAATACCCAGAACTGAGCAATTTTCGAGTTACTTTGAACTTATCTCAAAGCATAAGCCGAAAGAAAGAGAACTAGCTCCATGCTTATGTTTCTTTATTTTTGCCCTATATTCTTCTAAATTTACAAAAAAAAAGGGGGGGCTCTGATATTAAACGAAAACTCTTTATTGAACCTTACTTCACATACACACTGACAGATGGCGCTACTACTGAAATTTGGCTGGTTTTGCATAGGATGAATTCGTACGAATTTTAAGATTTTAAGCATGGAATTCTGGAAAGCGACCGTAATATGTAAATAAACCGAAGAGGTATGTAACTTAAGAAGAAAATGTATTTTCCCCAAACCTGGATACTTAACAACTATTAAAGTATATGCTTAATTCATTCTATAAAATATTAGCGCTCTTTAACTATTTTAATGGATTAAATTATTATGAGTTATGAGTTTTTCCGATATACACCAACTCAAAAAAATGTCAGTTCTATATTTCCCGTTCTATTCGGCTTCTTGACGAAATTCAACTTGCCTATTTCATGTTACGAAAGCGCAGCATAATTGATTTATATGCAGCGCAGTTCTAACACGTATTTTGAAACAAAATTGGACCTTTTTAGGAATGACACGCAAGTTTTTAAATATATTTCGATTGTAAACCTCACACTGTACTAAAGTGATAAATTTTGTAAAAATCTCAGGAGCAATTTATTTTTTTTTAAACTAGCAGTTGCAATTTTAGCTTCAGTATTAACTGAATTTCCCATATATTTAAGAAGATCCACTTTTAATTTAAAATAACTTTTTTTTATTCATAGTTGGAAATTTAAGTTTAATACAAATAAAATTCGTGCATTTTTTCTGATTTATTTAAAAAAATTTTACTTTTAAATAAGCTTTCGAAAGGAAGTTTAATAATAACCTATAAAATTTGTGCCATCTTCTTAAAGTAGATGTATTTTTAGGCATACCTGCAAAAAATTTAGAATTTTTTATTCAGAATTTCCGAAGATATATAGGCGCGTTTTAAAATTTAGCATATTTGTTATAAGAAATAATAACGCCAAATTTGGTTCACGCACTTTGTTACAATCTTCAGAGTTATTTTGAGGATTAAAGTTCAAATAAATTTTTACTGAGGATTATTCATACGGAAATTCTTTATTGTCGTTTCTATTAATAATGCCTAATAAGTATTTATTAATAATATATGAAAAGCTATTTTTTAAAGTTATAAAGAATGTTAATCAAAAGTTTAAATTTTTTTTATCTTTCAAATGAGTAAATTTTCACCTTAGAAATTTTATCGTGTGCTATTTTATTTAACTTCATTTTATACGCAACAAAATTCATTTGCAGATCTCAAAACTGTCTATCATGTAGGTATTCAATACCTCTGAGTGCTTCAAATAATACGGCAAAAATATTATAAATAAAACACGCTGTCTTATGCTACAGAAATGTTTAAAAGCGGTAAAACTTACATATATTTATTAGACCTTCATTCCCTTTTCTGTGTTTAGCAAAGGCAACATATAAAAATGATTCCAAAAATGTTATGTTCAAAGATGACCTAATAAATATCTTAAACAATTAAATTTAAACAATTTGTTGTTTACATTTAAAAATGCCTTTATCAAATACCCTTTTTTTTCAAAACAAACTATTTTTACGTAAATATAAGATTTGGAAAAATACATTTTTAAAAGTCGAATTTTAATATGTTAATATCTGAATTTTAATCATTAGTAATACAGGGTAATTCCAAATTCATGGTACAAACTTGGAGCGAGGTGCAGAAGGAAGATACAAAGAATATTTACATAGGAAACCCAGGTCGCAATACATTTATTTAGCCATAAATACAGGATCTCTCACTTCAATTAAAACAAGATGTTAACAAGATTTTCTCTAAATTCCTGCCACCAAAAACGATGCATGCTTGACAGAGTCGGTGGAGCGACTGGCTCCGAAGGCAAAGATATAAGGTATTTCAAGGCCTACATGCAGCAACTAAATGATATTCAAGCAACGAGAGCCTCAGCTGAGTCAAGTGGAGTCGCATGAAGAAGACTTTTCAGATGTCACCACAAAAAATAATCGAGGCTCGATAAATCGGGAGATCGAGGTAGCCAAGGAATTGGTTCACCGCGGCCAATCCTAAACGGGGCATTCAGATAGTTGCGGATATCAGAGCTGAAGTGCGCTGACACCTCATCAGGCTTGAACCACACTCGATTACAAATGGAGATCGGAACATCTTGCAACAATTCTGGTAACACCTGTTCCAGAAAAATAAGATAACATTAGCCATTGAGTCGCTGCAGTAGTAGGTATGGAACAATTAAAAAGTTGTGGATGGTACTCGCCCATACATTCTGACTGATTCCTTGTTGAGACGCCATGTGGTCGCGTTGCGTTTGGATTTTCAGTTGCACATGCATGCGAATAGTGTACATTGAGTACACTCTCCCGGGTAAACGTCGCCATATCTGTAAATAGCACATGAGGTGTGCAGTCTGGCTATGCAGATTGCTGCAAAAGCCACTAGCAGATGTTCAGGAGCAGAGTATAGTCTTGCGGATTCAAAGCCTTTACTTGCTGTTAATCGAAGAGGTGTAAGGAGATTTTCGTGTCACTGTTTCCAAATGGTATGTTGACTCATACCTATGTTCTGTGCAACAGCTCTTGAGCTTCACCCGGATTTTTCAGCCACAATGTTCAAAATGCTTTCTTCAAATCTTAGATTCCATGCAGCCCGTGGTAGACCAGCATCCTGTCTGTTGACGTGGAACGAACCTGTTTCACAAAGTTGAAGACGTAACTGCGGAAATATTCTGTAATGCGACATTCGTCTATCCGGGAACTGCGCGTGATACTTTCGTAGCGCAGCTTTGGAGTTACCGTTTGCGCGGAGGTACATGCAATGCAAGTCTGCGTTTTCCACATACTTAGTCTCCTATCACTGACGACAGCACAATTGCGAACGGCGTCTTCCGCTGCTGAGATGCTCACCTATTGCCGTCTACCAGAACGGTGTTGTCTAATGTAAATTACTAATACGTAAATGTGTTTCGTGACGTAGTTTGGAGCAAGGCCTTTTTAAATGAGTGAGAAAAGGTTCTGTAGATGTTGTTTTTCATATGAAGCAATTCATACGAAATGTTATGTGACCTCGATCTCATTTTAAATTTTTTTTATTATAAATGCATTTTAAGTTATACTTATGACTAAATAATTGGATTGCTACCTGAGTTTCCTATGTCAATATTATTCGTACGTTTGTACTGTACCTCCCTTCCAAGTTTGTACCACGAATTTGGAATCACCTTGCATCGTAAATAATGCTTTTATTGTTACATTTATTTTCATATTATTACTACTTCTGCTGCATGTTCTGTTACATTAGAATGTATTAAAATTCTTGTAAAATAATTTTAAAAGTTAGCCTTCTCTGTTGACATACTGCTAATTTTATATCAATCAATGTTCTAACATCTACACTACTAATCTTTCCATCAACTCTGCCCAAAAGTGCAAACTAAGCGAGTTTAACTAATGAATGGTAATCTAAGTTCCGAAAGAAGGCATTAGCAATTCAACCATCGACTACGAACCTATCGCGTTCCTCTCGATTTGTGAACTAACTACACCGGTTTTGGGCGAGTTTATGGTTTTATTAGTTTAGAGTTCATGCATAAATTGGGTTGGTTGGTTATATGGAGACTATCTGTCTAAGGAAAGGAATTCCTTCATGGCTGACTTTTCAAGGAAAAGTGGCTCGTAATCACGCTGCATATAGAGAAAATCGTGAAAACCATGCAGCCAGCCTATTTGCCTACGTTAGACTCCGAGACAAACTACTATTATTCAGCAGTTTTTAACAGTTCGGCAACCAGTGAGACCGCTTAAATTAGGAGCTAGATTAATGGATTATAACTTACTATTTGATTTTCAAATATTTAAACTATTATTATACAGGTAGGCTCAAACAGCAGAGTTTTCTTAACGCGTTAGATTTTAAACTATTGATATAACTTCTCAAGAGAAGGAACACAGAAGATTCTTATAGTCGCAAACTAAGTATTTTATTTCATACTAAGACACTTTTACTGTCTTAAAAGTTTTAGACAAGTTACTTACAAAACATTTTTCTCTATATAACACGTCTCGTTGTTATGAATACATACAAAATAAAAGCTCAGTTCTAAAATCGGTAACAATGAATATCGATAAGCAACATCTTCCCTGCTTTTGTCCTTGTACATCTAGATATTACAAAACAAAACTTATGCATCCTTAAAAACTAACCTAACATAGACATTTTAGTTAATGTTCATAAAGCTAGAGTATTTATAAATTCAGTCTTTTGGATTGCTTTACTTGTTGTCCACTTCGAGTACGTGTAGGACTTGAAACAATTTAGACTAGCTCTGCCAAGAATTATTTTCAGTAGATCTTTCATTCTGCGTATCATACGCTCCTACCATCCACTGTTGCACGTTGCACTTGATGAGTTCAAATTCCATTTTATCTTCTTTAGAGTACTCTCTTCTTGAATGACATTCCAATTTATCGTTTGCAGAGCCTTGGATGTACCAACGAAGTTTTGTTATCAGTGTAGATGAACGGAACTCTGCCTCTTCTAGCCATGAATTATCTCAAAGACAGAATAAAAGCTTCTGTGGTCAATGAAGTTATTAACTCTAAATAAACCGCAAGCTACACTGCGCAGGTGAATAGGCCGATTCATGCCTTTACACCGAAGGAAAATAGGACCGGCTAGATCTGCACCAGCTTCTTGAAAAGGAGCTACTCTGCGCAATCTTTGTGGTGGAAGTGGAGCTGTTTGTGTTACTATTTGGCTTTAGACGATGTCTCCTACGTGGAATGCAGCAAGAGATATCGCCACGTATAATGTTCCGCCCACGAGGTATCCAAAACCTTTCTCTCAGCAGCAGTAAGATTGTTTGTACTTCAGTAGAACTTAATGATCTGTGCATATGCTCATTTAAACGTTGCACGATTGGATGATCGGGCAGAACTGTAGGAAACTTAAAATAATCAGTACCATATCCAAAGATAAACCGAGTTCGCTACCTTAATAATCTTTCGCCTTCATAGAATTTCATTGATCCTTCGTATTTCGTCTTGTCATTCCCTTTGAATCAACATGATAAGTACAGTTTCGACCCTTTCTGTTTCATTACTAGTTATTGATATAGAAACGTTTGGCTTCACTTTTCTTAAGTAATCACAAAATCTAATTATCCAAACAATCATGCCTAACAGTTTAGAATATTTCGAGAAATACAGCAATTGATAACTAAATTTCTCAGTTCTTTGAACACTTGAAGCATACAATACGGTTTTCTTCGTATTTGTGAAGCTTCTTATGGGCAAACTATGTTCGCTACAGGGCATGTAATATCAGGTTTCTTTAATCATGAAGGATCCCCCACCATCTCCTTCTCAGCAATGCACGGCAAATTCAAGATAGAGATGGCAAATCACCTGCCAGATTAAGTTCGTCAGTTTGATGATTCCAGCAGCTGATATCAGTCAGTTCTCGAATTTTCTCAACTCTGTTACCAACAAAGTTAATCCAGGTCTTCTTCTTAGCCATCTAAGTCAGTACCACCATAGAATCTGCCCGAAAATATGTTTTTAAACTTAATAAAGTTATACTTAATCAAATTAAGTGGCGTCGGGGAGAGAAATTGGAGTAATTGTAAAATACACAAAGTACGATTTGAATTTAAATGTTAAATATTTGTGCTCTTAGTTTTTCGTGAGCTTTGATATTTTATTAAGGACGCTTTAAAGTTGCAATGCAAAACTTTACGTACAACCTTTACGAATGCGACAAAGGCTATTGAGGAAAAAATTACCTAAACGAAAGTGGATGTTTCCAGACTTCGCGAATTAAATTCACTGTTACATGATAAATTTCAGAGCTTAGAAAGTATTCATTATGCAATTTCTAAATTATTACTTGGCGATGTTAACGAAAAGCAAGAAAAGGAGTACGTTAACGATTTCAGAGGAGCTGAAATTATGGGGAGCAGTACTTTTCTTTTAAGTAAAAAGTTGAAAATTTTGAAAAAAACTCTGATGATAGATCAGTTGCATCGCCATGTAATCGAAAGCATCGGTTGTCAAAATTGGAAATTCAGAGATTTAATGGAGATATAAAGCCTTTTGGGGATTTTGGAGTCAGATTTCCAGAATTCATGAGAATAAAGAGATGCCGGTTTTACATGTACAGCAATGCTGTTGCGGAAGCTATTCTTACAAAAAGCCTGAAAAGGAGACTTAGTTGAGTGAGCCACTCCCGAAAGATATTCTGGGGAAATGTAATAAGTAGTTACAAAAGAAGATAAAATGGAATTTTAACCCACTAAGTGCATCGTGGTATGTTGGATGGTGAAGAGCATGATACGTAGTATGAAAGATCTACTGAAAAGAATTGGCAGAGCTAGTCTAAATTACGAGGACATGCCAAAGGTTTAATTTGATAGTCAGAATACAATCAATAACAGATTACTAATTTATTTGTCGGAGAATCCAGAGGAACCATTATCATTAACAGCGGCACGTTTCCTACAAAGAAAGTCTAAAGTCTGCTGATTGTGATACTTTTGATTTTCGCACAATCGATGGAAGTCGTTTGAGGAAAAGGATGCGATACTTGCAAAGTGTTCCAGATTGTTTTCGAAATAGATTTGAGAAAGAATATCTGTCTGAACTCGTAGGGAATCCGACCACTAAGGAAAGAGGTAATATTCAAGTAGGAGATATTTTGCTTGTGGGATCAGATAGCTCTAAAAGAATAAACTGCCCTTTAGCTAGAGTGATGGAACTTTTTACAGGACGAGATGGGAAACTGTGCTGATTTTATACCTCATTTCTTTCATGTCTTTGTTGTTTAGTTTCTAGATTTATTATTTTTTGGTCATATTTACTTACTATTTCAGTAACATTTTGCGGAGAAATAATTTGGGATTTGGTTATAAAATTTTCTGTAATACTATATATATGTAAGATACAATAAAATACGATGGCTATGCATCCAAATAATTTGCAACCTCAAAATTGACTATTCTAAATTTGGTGTTCTCCTCCCTTAATTCATCTGTGCACCCAAATTCGGGATCTTTCCTACGTTACATAACAAACTAAAATTAACCAACAGCAGTTTAGCTAGTACTTACGCACCTACTTACTATAAATACTGCTTCGCAAGGATATACGTCACTCCTTTTCTTAACTTCTGCCCTGCCAACATCTCCACGCTGCTTATGCTTTCTTGTCTAAGACGCTTATGTCGTACTTTTAAAGCCAAAGTACATAAAAACTCTCGTATTTAACTATGATTGAATAAATGTCTGCTAAAATAATTTGATGTGTGCGAAAATAAAGATTGGTGATTCGTCAAAATTCAGTTTTTGTTAGTTTCGTCCGTATGCCTTCACCCTCAGCTGTGACACTATCGAAAGTTAATACCAGTGTCTTCTACGCAATTAAAATATTACAAATATGTATGTGTGTGCGTGTGTATGTATGGTATTAGACACAATCTGATCTGTCCTGGAGAGTTTAATCATTGAAGAAGCATCATGCACTTGTATATTGATTAAATTATTCCTTTAAATAATACGTTTTAGCAACCCTATACTTGAATCTTTATTATGGTCACATACACACAAAGTAAAAGGGAAGATTCTTTTCTTTTTTCTCCTTTCTTTTTCTTTTCCTTTCTTTTTAATACATAATGATGCATTCTGCATGTCAAACGAGAGAAAGCCAAGTTTTCTTATCTACGAAATTTAATGAAGCATTTCTTGTTACCGCGCTGTCCTCAAAATCCTCTGCATGTGAATTGTAGAAGCTCAAATTTACTATAAAAATATGATATAAATACATAACCGAAAGTTAATTAAAATTTCAAATTACTAAGCGTTTTGAGACAGAAGCAATTTGAATAATGAAATATGTAACGTCAACAAAAGTTTCATATACCTTAAAATTTTCACTTAAACTGATGATTTCGCTTATATCACGAAGTCAGGTACTTTTGATAATCCCAATTTTAATAAAAGAGATCTCCCAGGATAGAATAACCAAAAAAAGAATCCATAATCCCAGGAGTGACAATCTTTTGCTAATTGTTTCACTTTTTTCTCATTAAAAGCATAATTTTTTTCGTCGTCTTATTTGTATGCTTCTGGTATCTTTTATACTGTGCCCTCTCTTTAAACTAACTCTGTTGGTTACTCTGTTGTTTGTAGAATTCAGAACAGGTCATTATAATTACGTTCTTCAAATCTGAGTAAAAGGTTTATTTACAATTCTGTGCGTGCATGAATGGTCGGCCGATATTTCAATCTGATTTTCTCATGAACTAAAAGTGTCTGCTTGCATAACAATAAAAAAATTCTTGCGCATACTGTTTCAGATATCTGGTGTCTTTTAACAAATTAAGTTAATCCTCACTTCTGTTAAGAATTACTTTTAAGAGCTGAAGAGTAATTTCCTTACGACAGAATTAGGTTGGTTTTAATGTACGCGTACGTGTTGAATTTGAGATTATTTCGAACGAAAATAAGGTTGAACCATAAATATAAAATGAGTGTAGCTTTTTAATGTCACTGTATAGAAGATTCTGAAAAAAAATTGTTACAGAAATTTTAAATAACAAACTGCACATTTTACTAAGGATAATAGATTACTTTTAATAATACGGATAAATAATAATTTTTAATAATTTTATTTGCGGAGGCTATATTTCTACGGCTATAGTTGACTTTCATCCAATAAATGTAACTAGATGGATCCGCGTGATTAATGCACTCGGATATTTCGAGTCGATGTACTATGTAGTCCATCTGAAGTATCTTTTTTTCAGATCGTAATAATAATTTCAGATCATAAGATCATTTATAAGCTGTTTTGAAAGCTCTTGAGAATCTTCACCAGGTTTCATTACGTAAAGAGGTTCTTACTACAGAAGTAAACATGTACGATAGTTATCGAATTGTTATTGTATTCCCTGTCGTCAAAAACTGAATCACTATCAAGGCTGCCAGTGTGTATTGAAAATAAAATAAAATATTTAAAACAATGTTAATAAATTTATGGAAGGGATGAAAATAAGTTGGTGCATATTTAATTTTCTGTACAATAAACGATCTTGTTAGAAAACAAGATGTTTCGTGCTCTGAAAATATTACAGAATACCTAAAATAATCTAAGTAAATTTTCGAAGAAAAAAAAAACGGGGGAAGAAAAAAAAGAAAGAAACGGTCCAGGGATAGAAATCAAATCATTTAATTCTACTCTTTCTCTCACTGTCGTGTTTTACCTCTGCTCTTTTACTTCGTTTAGTTTTTTACGTCTGTCCTTTAAACACATTATTACCCATCACATGCATTTATTTCTTCCTCTTCTTCTCTGTACTCAAACTTCTTATACAAATCATTATAATACTTTAAATCTTATTCTATACATTAAAAAGAATTAACCCGCTATGTTGGAAGTCACAGAAGAAGCGTGCATAGTTATAATAGACTTAATTACATATGCATTTGTTAAATTATTTCTTTTAAAAATTAATATTAAGTCTTACATATTCCGTTCTCATAGTTGATTTAAAATCCTTATTTTAAAAATGCCCAGTTAGACGTTTTAAGCAACATAATTAATATTTTTCAATTAGGAATAAAAAATACCTATTTAATGGTACTACTTTCATTAGGTATCGTTCAGTAGGGGGAAAATGCGTTTTAGGAGCTTTTCCAACAAAAATAATAGGTTTTAGAGCCACTATGATATGAAGTAAACTTTGTTTATGTCTACGTCTGTTTATGAATGCCTAAACAAACGACAGAAAAAATTTTCACGTTGGCATAGTCATATCCGGATAGTATAAAAAGAAGGTTTTTCTGGCCTGCGAAAACTATATATATTAATTACATGCCTTGGTTTTTGAAGGTTCTTAAGTTCAATATAAATGATTTAGAAAATAATAATCTTGATTTTAGCAACTCCACATTTTGCTTTGTTTGAATGGATCTCGAATATTTATATAGTAAAATACGTATTATGTTTTGAAACATCTCTTTTTACTATGGTAAGTATGAGAATATTGTATGAAAGATTTATGTAAAAAAGGGGAATGTAGGGTTAGAATTCAGACATTTAATAATAAAATGACACTAAATAATCTGAAAAGTGAGTACTAAGAGCAAGAAACTGTGCGTTTCAATTCTCAATCTTGTAATATCGTTCGTAATGTGGATGAAAACATAATGTTAAAATTCGTTCAATAATATTTTTATTTTCAAATTATAATTTTTTCAATCGTAATGCAAACCTAACAAATTTACAAATATTTTATTTAGTAAAATGTATGTAGTATCTCCAGCTAGTGGAAGACGTGATTTAAATACCTGCTTGCCTCTATTAGATGTCAGATATCCCCGTATTTCCGTCACCTGTCAAATGTGAAAAATTAGATACTTGACTGATTTTAATCAAGAAATGATTTGAATTTTACTTTCTGTCATAGCAAAATTTATAAAAATGTATTGTTTAATGAAATTTATGTAATGTACAAAATGAAAAGAAAATTTATCAGAAAATAGTAAAAACACTGTAGAAATCTAAAATAAATAAATTAAATGGAAAATTGTGATATAAAGTATTATAAAACCAAAATGTAAACTGCGGATTTTTGACATTTTGTTTCCCATGTTGCATGTAACAGAAAAAATACATTAGTGCCATAAACTCCTTTGAACACGGCATTTGACACATTTCTGTTCGCCGACGAACAGGATTTTCTTTTGAAAAGAGTGTATAAACGCTTTATTTAGCTAATTATAATGGTTCGTTTTCCGCTCTCCCAAACTTTGCATCTTTTCCGTTACAGAACATTACGAAGCAATCAGTTTCCTTCAGAAAGATATATTTGCCATTTTGGTATTTTCGGCGAAAAGCATACTTTCATAATTAGATCATTCCCATTCAGATAATTTTTTAAAAACGTAAGAAATTTATATTTTAGGTTAATTACCTTACTAAACGCAGAACCAAGTAGGAAACATACTTTTAATAAGTTTTTTTTATTCTTAATACTTTTTCTGAAAACAAGAATACTGTCATAAGGAATACGAGTGATACTATGGTTTTCTAGCTAAATTAAAGTTGCTTAAATGCTAGAACCTACTAGAACTGCAAAGCGACTATTCGTTAAGTTCTGCTGGCTCAGTAACAACAATAGTGCACTAGGAAGAAGAGGCACCCAGACCTGGCTAGCACAAGTTAAACACCCCAAACCCTAGAGGCGATCCAAGGAGGACTAACCCCCACGGTCAATCCAGGGGGAAAATTTTTGTTTCACACAGTCTGATAACCTTCGATATCAAACCATGTAACGACCCCACAGCCAAGGAGCAGACAAAACAGTACCATACGGCCCCTGCCAAGCCTGAACCATTCTCTGAATAATCGCAGGTTCTAGTCCTGTGCAGAGTGATTATATACCTTCGTGGCCGAGACTGCCTAAGATTCTAGCCAGTAGCTTCACCAGATTTCCGGCGTCGACCCTCGGGAGGGGGGAGTAACAGCAACAGAAGAAAGGTTAAAGATATATTCACAGATAGCCTTACTTGGGCGTACAAATAGCCAGCACTTATGGCCTTAACTTAAAAGTAGAAAACACAAAACTAAAGTAATTCTAAGTTCAATAATCAGCCAAAGCTGCATAGAGATATATAACGGGTAGTTGGCTCTTTGGCTAATGTCACCGAAGCAGATTAACAGGCAATTAATATGTACGGCCGTAAAATAGCAATTTTAATTAGTAACGAACAATGTGGCCGAAAGGCAGAACACGCTCAGTCTGAAGTAGCTTATACCTCAGCTAAAATCTGCCCTACTTTGCATAAAGCGTGAAACTGAAAATTCATTCTGATAGGAAAGCTTGGGTAGAAAAATGAGGGTGTAGAGGAAACGCTGTTTCCAAAATTTAAAAAAAATTAATTAATAGGAAAATAAAATTAAACCTCACAACACATTTAATTTTATAGTGGTTAATAACACTGGCAGATTTATTTTTTCTGCAAAAAAATTGTTATGTACCTGTTTTCTTTTAACGGAAAGTATAGTACATTTTTAAATTACCTATGTTTTCATTATATTAAGTATACTTACGCATTATCTCGTGGACCATTAGCGAAAATTTCGGCAACGGTCACCAGTCGCCAATCGCTACTGCAGAATTCTAAAGGAAGTGACATCAACAATTAATAAGGTTTGCTTTAGGTTTAGGTCTACTTGATTATGGCGAAGTATTTGAGGGCTATCTGTCTAAGGGGTGGAATGCCTCTATGGAGGATTTTCTAATAGAAACTGGCTCGTATACCCATTATACATGAGGAAATCCACTAAAATGCCTATGCAGTCAGCCGGTTAGTGGTATTCGAGCCTCGGACCGAAGTATCAAAGTTCAGCGCCATTACCGCTCAGCCTCTTGTAGGCCAACAATTAATAAACAGTCATTCTTTATTTCCTTGTATTATCGACAGATACAAATTAGAAACTAAAAATAAAAACGCGTGTAAATATTCAGTCACGATTTTAAGTAAACTAATAAATCAATTTATGAAAGCCTTCGCCAATTATGCCGATGGGCATTAGGGATTAGCGTTTAAAATAGCAATGAAATATTTATATTCTTTATGAATTCGGCGCCATGCAAATTCGTTTAAATAGAAATCTTAAGTGCTGACGCTAGGTACCGCAATGTTTTTTATTCCGATGTTTTGCTACACCCCAAAATATTTCGATGTTTTCAGTATTCGCACCACTTAAAATTATATGGATAATTCACATTCACGCACGAAAATCCCTCAGCTTCTAATTCACTAGTTTTACAACCCTTCCTACAATCGGGGGGGGGGGGGGACAACAGTAAAATTTATCTGCTATATTTTTTTTTCCTAAAAGTAGTCGCATTTCTATCTGCATTTGTTAAGATAAAACATTCGTCATTCTCTTTGCATAATCCACCGAGTAGCCACTTCTGCCGAAATATTCGACCCGTTTCGTTTTTACGCTTCGCAAAAGGTCGCTTCGTCGATGTCTACTGTTTTATTAGGCTCCTCCGAAGCTCTATTCAAAATGCTATGAGTACAATTATTCCAATCTATAACTGTTTTGTCGAGCTGCTCTCTCTTCCGTTCTGCAGATGTCAGAAAAGTCGTACTGTCACTTGCTTGGTGCTTAGGGCTCTTGCGAACGACAGGGGCAGCCTTGGTCTCCTTGCTATGATGAATTGCGTGGGCGTGTTCTAATGTTAATGTCAGATAAGTCACAACAACAACAGAATGATTCGAGAAAACGAGTTTAAATGAAGTGCAGCAAAATATATGCATAATTTAAATAGGCTATGTGTGATGGGAGGAACTCATGGGTTATCCAAATTAGATTTTTTACCTTTACTGTTATTCCGTCTCATTCAGTTAATCCAGGAGTTTCTATGAACTAAATTTCGATAATATGAACTTTTATTTGCAGCAAAGAACAAGTTTATCACCCGTGGTTTAGCTAAATTCGATGTTTTAGTTTACTTTATTTTGTTTTTAAATCTTAAATTAACTATTATCGCTTCATTTGTTTCACTTTCTTCACATTTCAGTCTCTGATAAAATTTAATATCTGAAAACTTCTTTAGCAAGAAACACATCTTTTAATTCTTCTTTGACATTTATCACCTGAAAATTATCAGAATAAAACTAAACTTTTTAAAATATATTTTTATGTCGAAATCAATTGTATTAGAATTAGCCAGAAGAGTTTGTATTAAATCTTCTACAAAATATTCAGTATTTTAATCATCCTTTCTTATTTATCTTGTAAGGTTCTTCTGTCTATCTGTTGTGTAGCATCTGAAGAAATAGTGATTGCACCGAAGAGGTGTTAAAACTTCCCTTTATTAAACACTTTAAATTATATACAATGCTTCACCTTGACGCTAATGTACTACACCTCTGCTTGGGCGGTTAACTGAAACAATAGAATCAAACTCAAAATTGGAGATATTCACGGGTAGTGGAATTAAACTACAGGGCTCATGCAATCCTGTATCCTACAGCGCGTAGATGAGTCTAGTGGCAGCAAGGTTATAGCTATTAAGCCGTGTCTAACCAGCAATAACTGCTAAGCGAAAGAGCTTGCGTATAAGCACGTACAAAGATTTCCCAAACTCTCTCTCTACTGGAACGTCGATATTAAACTTTTTCTTCCACTGGTAGAATTTGCATTTCTTACGAGCGCTACCAAATTTAAATATTCTGGCACTGACAATTATGGGAATGAAGGCTTATAGGAAAGTAACTTAAAACTAAATTTAGCCGGTTATTTAAAACAAGTATAAATCCCTACAATCAATTTATTTAATTTTTGGAAACTAAAAAAATTATTTTACTATTTTATTATAAAGAACATAATAATTAAAACAAGAGAAGTTACAATCCTACCACATATATTTACATTCCATTTGACAAAGCATGAAACGCACTAGTAAGCCAATTTTCCCGAGCAAATCAAAGTATTGATTCAAGAAAACAAAATCTCGAATCAAGTTTGTCATTCATCAGAAAAATTTACTCAAAAGATGGAGCAAGGACACGGTGCATTTCATTTTCAAGCGCCCCGTGTTTAGTCTCTCGATTTTATTCCAATGGGCTTTGTGCATTACATCTGCTGCAGCAAATTGTTGCCTCACCATCTATGTATAGTTAGTGGACGTTGGAAAGTTTGTTATGCCTGAGTAGCAGTAATAAGAGCTAGAAGTCTTTTAATGGAAGCGAACAACTGTGATGTATGAAAATATGTCAGCCTTAACCCTCAGAAATACTCTCTTACTTCAGACCGTTCGCATAAGCTAGAGAAAACGACATACCTCGACTTTCGAGACTTTGTATCAAAACTATAATTTGGAATACCTCATTAAATCTTTTTTTAAATTTGCGTATTTCTCTACTCTATCATAAAATTTCTTCCTGTGTTATTTCAAAATTATTTGCGTATGATTATTATAAAATGCCGATGACGTAGATATTAGTTCCAGTTCAAATTAATAGGACATAGCACAGAATTACTAAAGTCCTCAATGTGATAGTTAGTTTGTAAGTTTTAGTCTACACCGCTTGTTACCCAACAAGTGTAAATTAATTTCAGTATGCTACTTCCAATAATAAATTTTAATGTTAGAATATACACTACTGTGAATATCTCATCCGTTTTGAGAATAAATTAATGTTATTTATATCTTATTTCAATACAGTTGGATTATTTTGACATATAAAATTCTTTTGATATGCTTTACTATATTCGAAAATTTCAAGTTAAAAATCCTAATTTCTTTTTTTAAAATGAATTTCGAAATTTTCGCAGCTACTGTTTGTTCGTCTGAGGTAATATGGCCCGACTCTAGTACACACGCAGAACACATTAGGAATCGCTGCTATATGAAATAATGAATTATTTATTTAAACAAGAGAGGATTTACTTTTATTTAACTTTAAGTAACTGCGTAAAACCACGAATCTTCTATGCAGAAAAATATAAATTAAGCCAATTTACATAAATACACGAAACAGGCAGAAACGAACATTTTTACCATAGTGCTACTCATTTATGTGTGTTTTGTGACCTATTTCGACATTTGACAATGCATGTAAAAATTTCACAGAATAGCCTTATAGAAATGTATCACAGAGAAGTAGCGTCATTTTACTTTTTAATTATGCTCTTTCACATAATTTTAATGACAATGCATTATGCATTGAAATTAGCTTTGGGAAAAGAAATGGCTAACATGGAACTGTATTGTTTTGAAGCTACGAATACTAAAATTAAAGCTCTTAATAACATTATTTACTTCTCTTTTCACAATTTTCGGGATTCAAAATAAATTATGATAAGTTTGCAAATATTTTTCATATTTGGAAAGCAACTAAAGGTCATTTCAGTGATTAACATTGGCAACGGTTTCTTTTCTTCATTAACATTTCCAATTATCTTCTAAATAGTTTTAGTATTCTTTGCAGTTCTAAACTTAAAGCACTAAATTTGCCAGGGAATCCGATTTAAAAGGCTTATTAAAGAGCCAGTTTTTGTCAAATAGTTGCCGTAATCTTTATTTCATTGATATAGAAAATTTTAATTTTCATCTACGAGGATTTTACTAATCTTTTAGCAGTAAAATTTATTACCGAAGTACGAGTACATTCCAATAACTCAATATCAGACAGAAAAAGTATTTTGTGTCATAGTTTGGAAAAGCCTCCAGAACATAACTGCACTTCTTAGGGTTTATTTCAATGCTATCGTGCCAAGTTATTTTTTTTTCTGTAATACTCTTCTCATATTAAAAAATAGCACGAATGAAAATCAAACTTGATACATCACATACGTCAATAATTTCATCAGCTTGTAATAAGAAGCATACGCATTTATTAAGACGCCCACCGATGATTGTCGTGAATAAGACAGATGAACACTTGTAAAGAGATAAAAATGATTCTCATAATTAAGATACAATAACACGCCGAACAAATATTATTTTAGAAGAATATATATTATTATAATTATAATTTTGATTTACATATTTTTCATCTTACATATTCCCCCTCTTCAAAGAGAAAAAAGGCTTAGCGACAGAACAGCCTTTTTAGAACAAAACATTACAGCAGTAGCAAAACAAAGGAATAGTGGGCAATAGTGTGGTGGGGGAGGAATCATAGAGTTTTGATGTAAATGATTTAAATATTATATAGCTACACACTTCAGCTTCTCTCTGTGGGCTGCTTGGACGAAATTTCGCTGTACTCGCCTCCTATCACAATAATATCGAAAATGTAAAGGTTCTTGATTAGGAACGACTAGAGTGCCAAGCGAACTGTGGCCACAAATGTCAGTTGCAAATAAAAATAGAATTAAAACTGCCTCGGTTGCCAAGTTTCTTAGCTATTACGAAGTCACATAGTAGAATACTACTCAATCAGAATTCTTTCTCTTCAATATGGATCTCGATCTATTCTACATAGCTATTACGCATCGACGCTGCTCCGTCTTTTTCTTCTTTTCATTACACACTCATACGCATATATATCGAGTATTTTAAGCGAGTAGACGACACTGGTACTTTTAGCCACTTGCAGTCGTCCATGGTTGAGGATGGATATTTTGCTTGAAGGATGGCTATTTTGCTGCAGCTTGAGCTCTGCGTAGTTAGATAGGTGGATGCATAAACCAACAACTTTCAGATGTGGCCAATCTTGAAACATACTTTTATTCGATGATAATTCACATCAAATCATTTTCCTAAACAAGATACTTATTCAATCGTGATTAAATACAGTAATTTTTACGTGCACCGGTTTTAAAAGTAAGACATAAGCATCTTAGACAGCAAACCAGCTTGGAGATGTTAGCAGGGTAGAAGTTACTAAAAGGAAGGGCGTAGTTGCTTGCGAAGAGTATTTATACTAAGTAGATGCATACATACAGCTAAACACTGCTATTGGTTAATTTTAGGTTGTTATGTAGCGTAGTAAAGATCTCGAATTTGGGAAAAAGATGAACTTAGGGGGAGAACACCAAATTTAGAATAATTAACTTTGAGGTCGTCAATCGTTTCTTAGCGCAGCTATCTTATTTTGTTACACCTTTTATAGATATATATACATATATATATATATATATATATTTAGAAAAGTAAAAATTGAACGATAGTATTTCAAGGTTTTAAAACCTGCGCATGTAGCTGCAAATTTTTTATTACACTATAATTAACAAGTAAGAATGCAGAAGCTACAGCACACACGAAATCCTATTCGTAAAGGCACGGTAGTGCCAAAAATTACATATCAAACGTAATCAAAACTACATTATTAACAATGAAACATTACTAAAAAGAAAAATAATATATGAGACCAAAAATTGAAATTTTTTTAAAAATTGGGAAAAGCAGAAGTTGCAAGAAAAATGGGAGAGGTACATAAAGATTAAAATGGCAATACTCCATTGAGAGTCACATAGCAGCATCTTCAGGGGAAAAGTACTTTGCAACTTCCATTGAAATATCACCTCCACTCACATATATATATACATATATATGTATATGTATATATATATGTAAGATATACTAAAATACGATGGCTGCTTTAAAAATAATTGGCAAAGGAAGGTACACAGTACACATCCGTTGAGGATACTTTCACCAGGTTGATCCTGTCTACTTTAATAAAACGTAATGTTTTAATGCATGAATGAAGGAATTCGGTACTATTTAGCATCTTTCGATATTAGTCATGACTGAAAAGACATTAGTGGGTGTAGGTAGGGCTGAGTGGAAGGGCATGATGACGCATTTAACACAACAGAGCTTGAAGTAACACAAACTTTATTTTTGCCCATATCAAATCATCCTTTTGCAGACAAGATATTTTTTAGTCACAGCTGAATTCAATAATTTCCATGTACACGAGTTTTAAAGTACGACGTCATTTTAAGCATGTAATCAGCAGCGTGGAAGAGGAACATCTTGCCAGGAGGAAAGCGTAAGCGAAAAAGAACTCGGCAATTCAGAGAAAGAAGGGAGGAAGCCAAAGGTTTCAGTTCGAGTTAGAAAGGTTTTGGTTTACAATTATTTGATTGGGCAAGAGGTATCTGCATTAAGCGTTAGGTAACATGGAAAGGTCTCGAATTTGGGAGAACAGATGAATTTAGAGGAAGAGCATAAAATCTAGAATCGTTAATTTCGAGGTCGCCAATTATTTTTAAAGTAGCCATCGTATTTTGTTGCATCTTGCAATTTTCATTGGACATTTTAACAAGTTGAGGACTCTAAAAACGTGCAATTGTTTTAAAAGAATATAGTGCTTAAAATTATTATTGAATTCAAAATTTTACGACTTATAACTTTTTTATTGTTCAAAAGTTAATTTTATGACTTGTATTTTCAAAATTATATCTCTCATATTTTGCTGCTCTAATGCTTTTTCTTCTACCATTTTCTCCCAACCTTTCTTCTAAAGGGGGGAGGCGAATATGTAAGATATATGTATATATATGTATATATATATATATATGAAAGTAAAATATATAACAAATAAAATTTTATATAGTACAGTGCCCATAGGAGTAATTTTTGACACTATATAGAAGATAGCGCTTATCATCGTAAGGCGACAGAGTCATTTTATTAACTTCAACAGTGTGCAATTTGTGATTTTTGCTTGCAATGCGAAATTCTATTTCACATGTATGTATCTCTTTGAAAAAGCAGTTTTTAAAATTTAAATGTTTAATATATTTCTTCATCATTTCCGCCTTGAGCTATTTTCTTTTCTCACCCAGGGAGTGAGTACCGAAGAGATTTTCGCTTTTATTTCGATGAACCAGGATTAAAGAGAAGAGCTAGCTTGTTCCTTTGACTGACCCCTCGCCGAAACAATCATCATAGGGTGAGTTAAAAAGGAATAGTCTGATGTCACTATGCTGTATCTTGAGGCCAAAGTGATACATCTAGTCTCGAGTAAGCCAGTCACTCCCATTTTTCCGCTGGTGACGGTAGGCCTCCGCTGAGTTATCTCTGATTTCGCTCGTTTATAATTGCAGTTCCCTTTTGGTGCGGCCCACCAGCGCCTGAGCTGTTAAATCGCTGAACACTTGTAGTTCAGACCTGGGTTCAATTCCAGATGAATGGGCTGGCACTTTTTAAGCCCCGAATCTGTTGACAGATGAATAGTTTTTAAGCTGGATCAGCCTGATCAAGGGCGACCGAGAGCTATAACTGTTTGTCGTTGTCGACTCGAAGAAACCGCGAAGCGACAAGAGATTTGGTTTTAGACTTCAGGCTGGTATAGGAACTCGAATTAACCTTTCTATTGCTTCACGAAGCCTTAACGAGGTTGACTGTATACGAAAAAAACCAACGGTTTGTGTCCCACTCACATCAGCTTACAGAGAGGCTCGTTTAAACTAGTGCCGTGGTCATGCTCCATAGAGCCAAGACGTCTGAGCCTGAGTATTGTTTACTGATGAGTCCAGATATAGTCTAAACAGTGATTGTAGACATGTTTTGATCTGGACAGAAGAAGAAACACGGAACTTGCGTTCTCTTGTACGTGAAATACGCCCTTTCCACGACCCCCGTTAAATGGTTTAGAGAGGAATCATGGCCGCACTGTTTCTCTTTCAAAGAGATTCTGAAATTGCCCGGAAATATGTGAACGAAGTATTGTAACCCCATATTATACTGCTTAGTTGTATTGTTGGCCTAGAGGTTTTGCTACTGGATGACAGTGCTCGGCCTCATCGAGCATATGTGGTGTCAGAATTCACGCAAACAGAAAATATCATTCGAATAGATTGGTCACCTTACTCATCCGACTTGAAACCGATTGAGCATGTGTGGGATGCCTTAGGGCATCGAATCTCACCACGCCAAATTCCTCCCCGGATCCTCCAGGAGCTGAAATATGCACTTTTAGAAGAGTAGCGTGCAATTCAGCAAGTCTTGATCAACACTTTGGAAAAGTCTATGAAATCAAGATGCGACATATGCATATCTGTCCAATGTGACCATACACCATATTAAAGAAATTTTTTTCCACAAGAGGTGACTTAATTTTTCCATCATTTTCCAGTTTCCATAAATTCGGTTTTAATTTCAATATTTTGAGAACAATCAACTGCCACATATTGTAATTTACGTTAACTAATGCAAATGCACGAATTTCTATTGATAAATTTTGATTATAAGTATCAGTTTATTTTTAGTATTTAGTATTTTTAGTATTTGTGTCATTATCCTTTAATTTTGATGACCAGTGTATAATTATTAAACTCTTAAAATTGAATAAAAATTTGAAAACTTGACATAATTTTCAACACAGAGTTAACAAAAAGAAGTAATATAAAACTGTAGTTTATTACTATAGTATTATATTTCTTACTGTTATTTCAGGATATCGTCAACAAATACAAAATTTTTAAATTAAACTTAGTAATGGGATGTAGTTTTATTCTCTTTTCGTAATCTTATTCAGAAAATGTTTCTTTTGAATTGCATTCTCCATACGGTCACCTCTATAACTTGTTCAAGATTCAATGAACTTTTAAATAATTTTGCTTCGTTTAAAAACTATTAAAATAAACCTACGATTGTTAAGGAATTACCGGATGCATCACTTTAGTCGATTAAACAATCGTATAATAATTTCTTCTATAGCTGTGTAAGATATAACAAAATACGATAACTGCTTTAAGAATAATTAGGGACCTCAAAATTAACTATTCTATATTTGGTGCTGTCCCCCTAAATTCATCTGTTCCTTCAGATTCGAGATCTTTCCATGTTATATAACATTGCTTGAAAAATGAAACTAAAAGCCAAAATTAACCAATCGTAGTTGGTCTCAATAATTGCATTTACTTCGGTATAAATACCGCTCGCGAGTTAATTACGTCATTCTTTTCCTAGCTACTGCCACGCTGTCAACTACATGCTTCTCTGCCTGTCTTTCTTCTTATTCTAAACTGACGTCGTATCTCCGTTAATCTGCATATACAATAAATTATAATTGTTTATGATCAAAAGATAACTTGGTTTCTATCAACATCTTCTTCCCGTCTTGCCACTCTGCCATCAAGACTACGCATTAAAATATTACAGCTAAATAAAAAGTCAACCAGGATATGTACCTCTTGCTTCAATCTCCAGTGATTGCGAAAGCAAGAAATGGATACTGTTTGCTTATCTAATGAATAAAAGGATGTTCTCTATGTCGTAAAAGTATGTCAAGGTCGTAGTGATGACGTCTGCTTAGGTCTTCTGATGCTGTACTTACTCTTTCTATTGAACGAAGGTGTCTTCGCTAAAGTGTATCGTCGATCTCAACAGTGAAATGTGAAAAATTTTAATGATGTGTGTGCGCGTGTCAAGTGTTTAGTGAAAAACGGTTCAGCGAGTGTTCAAGTATTGGTACTTTAAAATTGTTTCCAGAGTGTATTTGGCGCAAATTCATCGGGCAAAATGTTTTTTAATGTAAATTCCTTAGAAATTTCAGTGCAAAGTGATAAGTGTGATTTAATTTCGTGTTTTGGTGTAATGTGAAATCTCAATAGTGTGTTCTACTATTAGGTATGCAAACAAGATCGAAAACAAAAAATGTCTACAGAGAAAAGTGAAATTGCGACTGTTAGTATCGATAAATTTCAGTGTCATATTTGATGGCTCCAATGCGGATGTACCTATAGATAAGCATATTTTACTATTAAAAAAAAGTGTGAAATAAGAATATCGGCGAGAAGGGATAAATCGTTAGTATTTTCTGAATGTCTCCGTGACGACACCTTAGCATTTTATTTAAGAGAGTGTGTCGAATTAGATTGGCAATCTGTAAAACACAAATTCCTTACATATTTCTCCACCGCGGAAAGTATTACTTTTAGTGACCTTTGTTGCGATTACTTACTCAAATTTCATGACATCGACAAATATTTTCGACGAAAGTTAAAATATGCTGCGAGTCTAAAATTAAATGACACAGTCTTAATTGAGGTCGCCAATTATTCTGAAAGCAGCTATCGTATTTTGTTATATCTTATATATGTATATATACGAAATTCATTAATTCTGGATGTCAGTTAATAGTTTCAATAAGGTTTTAACACAAATGAGCTTTTCTCTTTTTTTTTTCTTTTTACATTCCAAGGAAAAATGCTTGCATGAGTGTATTGCGAATGAGAACTGAAATCTTGCTGAATGGAGAATAAAGACTCTTTGACTCCAGTTCGTGAGTTTTGATTCAGACAAGGCATAATGAACTTCATAGTCAAAAAGAGCTGAATAAAGCTGGAGTGCCATAACTATGCAGTGACATCTGTGCGTATATAAACATGTATTTAAACACTGTACTAATCTGAGGTTTAGTTTTAATAAAGAAAACAAATGTTATCAGAATAGGGTTTATTCTACTATTAATGCATTAATTAAGAAAACGAAAGATCTATTGTCAAGGTAGCAAAAGACAGGTAAGCAATTTCGAATTATTTTATTTGAATCTGAATGTGGATTAGTTAAGAATAGTTGAACTTACCTGAACAGGAATTAGACGCGGCTCTGGTCGTAACAGAGATTATTAAAAGAAAAAATGATATATTTTATGGCTTCATTAAAGATATAGCTTTATATATAAAACATGTTAAATAAAAGTGTATCTTTTCGTCCATCTGATCATCCTGTACGAATCAAACATTACAAGGCAAGATTTCATTTTGAAAATTTTTCGCTCATTCAAATAAAAGACAGAGCTGAAAGTGCTGTAATTACTTGCTTTACATTGAGTACCAGACAGCAACACTTTTCTAAAGTTTAGGCTTTATATAAGGCGATGAATAATTAACTTTATGATTTTAATGCAATAAATAGCATTTTTCTTATACTGTTTTTTGTTTGTTTCTTTCTTTCTTTTTAATACTGTTGTATTAAAAAAAAACCAAACTTTTGCTATGACATCTTTATTGCTTACTGTCCAACATTTTAAGCTCTGGCCCCACCAAGTAGTCCCCTGTACTGGCAACACATCGTTTCGTCCATGTTTGGCAATCCTCCTGGAATACACTTTCTGGGATGGCACGCGAGTCTTTTCTTGCATTGTCCTAAATCTCCTCTATGGTTGGAACGTCCTTTAAACGTGGTTCTCAGTTTGGAAAACAGAAAAATGTCTCCTGCGGCTAAAAGTGTGTAGAATACAGTGGCTGCGGCACATATGGAATGTGATGTATTGCTTGATAGCTGCGGACAAAAAGCAAAGAGTGAGCCGGCTCTTTGTCGTGATGCAACATTCAAGTCTAGTTTTTCCACATTTCAGGCCTCTTCTTATGCACATAATTCTCCAAACACGCTAAAAATTCCTAGTACACTTCCCTATTTACCCTCTGCACATGCGGTGCAAATTCCCGACGGCCAATGCCTTTGCAGTCAAAAACGTTATAAGGTATTTCTCCCGCCTTCTTCGCATGCCTTCGTGGTGTAGTGGTCAGCACGCTGGGCCCGTATTCCACAGGTCCGTGATTCGACCCCCGGCGAAGGACTTGCTTATTTTTACCTCTCCTGCTTTCCAAATAACCTAATGTCTCTACACTGGCCCCCGAGCTAAAAGGTGGCGGATGATGATTCTCCACCACCAGGCTTTGGCAACTGGGTCCCCAAAACTATAGTCCCGGGCAGTATATTTCCCCCGCCTTCGTGGTGTAGTGGGTCAGCACGCTGGGCGCGTATTCCAGAGGTCCGTGGTTCAAGTCCTGGCGAAGGCGTTGCTCATTTTTCGTCTCTCTTGCTTTCAAAAAAAATACCTAATGACTCTACAAAGGGCAACAAACATCACCTGAACCTTTGGCCGATTCATACGTGCATTTTTGGACGAGGAGATCCTTAAACACTTTGCGCGTCCCCCCCATTGCGACGGCTGCACCTTCGTTTTAATGTTGTGGACATAAGCCCACGTCTCAGCGCTTGTTTAAAGCAAAATTTCACACAAACACGTTGTTCTTGAAGGTCTTTTATTGACACTTCGTCACTAATCCGAAGAACGGCTTGTGCATTTGCTCACTTCAGCGACTGTAGCTCGTCAACTAATGGTCAGAGCGAAATGCAACAAATGCTAGTTTGCTGTTTAAACCTGCCGCTACGTGCATTCAGTAGCGGCAGCGTATTCCCTCTGCCGGTTGGCGTGCTATTTCAAAAGTTCGGTTTCTTTTTTAATACATCTTATATAGCCAAGATTTGGGAATTTTATGAAAGTGGAAAAGAAACTTGTCCATCTTTGCTCTGGAAATCAGTATTCTTTTTGACACAACGATAATATTGAAAGCGCTTTAATGTTTGAAATGCTCGAATTCACCCAATGGTTCTGCAAAAAAAAAAGTAACAGTTTAAAGCCAATATTCGACGAGCAATTTAAGACTTAGAATCCGAACACTGCCATAGACACTATTTTTTCCTCTCTAGAGCTACTGAAA
>KK113074.1:108264-121252 GCA_000611955.2 Stegodyphus mimosarum | reverse complement strand
AAATCGAGAAACATGTAACAGTTTAAAGCCAATATTCGATGAGCAATTTAAGAATTAGAATCCGAAATTCTAACAAGATTTACGGGGTATTTCCTAGATAGAGCACTTTGTGTGAAGGCTAACAAACGGCTCCATTTTTCAGACGTTATTTTAAAGCATGATGTAAGCATACTTACGTCAACTGTAGTGTATATTGAAAACGGTGAAAATGAATAATGTTGAAAGAAAAAGTATTATTTATTACTTATAGCGTTAATTAAGCGTCGCCAGCTATATCAATATTCCTCGTTTGCACCTTCAAGGGAAAACTTCTTAACATTGATTTAAATAAGCGGAACCCTGGAGTAAAAAAGGTGAGATGTGTCCTCTTTAGAATAGGCCAACCCTGTACAGGTATTTTTTTTAGTCACGAAAACTGTTCATCCAAAAGCGATAAAAGTCTCCTGGTTTCGAGAAACGAAAACAGCGAAAAGCGACTAAAATATTAACTTCAGGACGTCAAGAAACTTCCGAAAATATATTTCTATGTAAAAACTAATCATTTTCCGCCCTCAGGATGTTATTTCCTTGATGCAGATCAATGACCAGTAGCACGCGAAGTGTCTAGACTATTCACGCAAATCTCAGCGCCAAGTTAAATTAGGAGATCTAGCTTTCCATTTTTCAGGGAGTTCTCGATTTATTCGCAAGAAAAAGGCTTTGTAATTTAAAGTATAGTTAATTTTGTTCAGTGCATAATCAAACTCTATGCCTCTGGCTAGAATTTCGATAATAATCATTATGATAATAATGATTATTATTATTTTAGCATTCCTAGAACTAAGAACGATTAAATCATTCTAAACTGTAGTCTTTCTTTACACAAAGAATCTGTACTTGGGAAATTACATAAAAACGAAAATTCTTAAGCAAGCGGATTCTGAATCTAAAGCTTAAAATTTATTATCTAGAGTTTTAATCAGAGAAATTATTATTTTAAATCTTAGTTTTCAGAGCTTATTTAAATGTTTTTTCTATACGATTTTCGAAGCTGATTCTGAATCTAAAGCTTAAAAGCTTAAATCTAAATCTTAGTTTTCAGAGGGTGTTTAAATATTTTTCTATACAATCATTCATTAAAAGTAAACAATTTGCATAATTACAAATTAGTCGACTCTCTGTAAGGATGAGAAAAAGTAATAAATGTTAAATTCCAATAAGAAAGCAAAAAAATTAAATTTCGTTTTTAATTTAATTTAAAATTAAAATCATAAATACTGTACTTAAGTCCACAGAATTAGAAAAAGTAGCATTACCGTTAATTAACAAGCATAGTATCTTAACATCCTACCAAAAGTTCTCGTGAAATTTCCTTCATTTTTCATTAAAATTTCGCACGTTTTTTTAGAATAAGTAACTTTGGATATGCATAAACTGGCATGCGTAGTATAAAGTTTTTCTCTTGTCAATTAACACTTGCTCACTATGATACATTTTGATACATTTTGGGGATGAATAGTATGTTTGCGTATAATATTTAAGAGAAATAAAATGTCTAAAGAATTTGGAGGAAATTGCTTCATCCTACAATATGCTTGGTGCTAAACTCCAAAAAACCTAAACTCTTTGTCCGAGCAACTAAAAAATAAGTGGAATGAAATTAAACGAAATAGATCGTAATATACTTTGTGTGACTTCTAAGCAAAAACTGATGCAGATGACTGTTTATCGTTTTATGTATTTATATAATCATATTTTAGACTGCAAAGATCTCCACTCCGCAAGTTATCGCGTATAGCTTCAGCGATCGCGTTTTCAATACAAACAGGTTCAGATGTTTCAAATATCGTATTGCATATTTAATATTTTGCGTTACAAATTATATGGTTACATAGGAGAAGGAAATTTAGAAGTTTTCGAAGAAATATGAAACATGTCGTGAATAATGACTCACACCGTGAATTTTCCCAACAGCTGGAAATTTTGTAAGTGACGAATTCGTCGGGAATAGCTGACTGCACTAGTAATTTAGCAGTTTCAAAACCGAGAATGTTGCTTAGGGTGCACCACAGAGGGCGATCGAATTGCACCCGCGAAGAAGACAACCGGCTATTTCAACCGGCTAATACTGCCACTATGCCAACATGATGCCCTGAATAATATCTAATACAAGCCAAACTGAGCTGTATTGTGATTAATATTGCCGCTTACTCCATCAATGGGCCCGACTCAGAGAATGTACGGATATTTGTAAATGTAAAGCGTCCTTCCAGACTAGGGGCATTTTAAATACCTGCGAAGTGGAAGTTCGCTGGAGATGCTGGTGTTCAGGGAAGAGAGCCTTGGACTTGTGTCCTTCAAAATTGGAACGGAGCTGGGCAGACTCGTACTGTCATCTCTAAGGGGCCCAAGGTCTTAGCCCATGACACATGCGGCAGCTTCTCTTTTATTCATTATTTGAAAAAGGTTCGAGACTCTAAAAACGAGCCATCGTGCTTTTTTCGTTGTTCGAAGTTTTTGAATCTTAATGTAAGTAACCCTTTAACCATTTAATTCAAAACTTCAGAAAGATTAGTTTTATTAACTTTCAGCAGAAGCGTTTGTCAAAACAGAGAAAGCGACTGTTGCAATTTCAGTGAACTGGATGTCCAATATTACCAGAAAGTGGAGGTCCCACGTGATAACTTCTTAATTTTCTTCAGAGAATTCAGCTTACAATGTTCAGTATTAAGTCCTGAAATAACTTCTCCCCTTAATACTTACTCTCCTCTAAAATAATTCTTAAAGACCGTAAAAATATGAATTGTTGCTCACCTATCAAATTATTTTGCGATTATAAACCTCAAAATTTATAAAGTTTCGGAATATGTTTTACTTCATTAAATTTCATTTGTAGTCAGGTGTATTTTTAGAAAGGTTTAAATAGGTTTTTAGTTTTTTATGAAACTCAGAATTCACATTTTGACCACCCATCGAGCTCGTCGTTTAGTTCAGCTATGCATTACATGATAATATTTTATGTTTTTCTCTTATTTATAAAATAAAATCTTACTACATAGATTGTAAGATTTTAGGAATAAGACGACGAAAGAAGTGGGCAATAACCAAGACAACCGATTAGTGGGCTCACCAGTGGTTTAGCGGTAAATTCGCTGAGACCAATAACAGTTTATTAAAAATTGTTTAAAATTATTGTGTATCAACACATCAATATTTTAGAATTACGAGAACAAGCTTATAACAGTATTATCAGAGGTAAACATAGCGGCTTTAAGAGAAAAATCACTAACGTAAATTCAAAAGTCTCTTCTTTTTTTTCCCTTATAACAAATCCTATAAGATTCAAATGTACTAAAATTTAGTAATTAAGGATAAAGCTGAAACTTCATTTCACATAATTATTTTTAGGTGGATAAGCGAAGTGTCGTACAACTGTTATTCACTATCTGTTATGCTTTGAGTATGATTAAAAAGACATATATTACATCTGAATCCTAAAAGCACTATCTGTTACTGAGTGGGAAAACAGAATTCAAGAAATAAGATAGCTTTAAAGTATAAACCTAAACCTTTTATAAATCCTAAAGCTCTTTTAGGATTTACAGAAGGTTGATATTAAAGATATCGAACTTGAAATACAGTCTGAAAACTGAATTTCAAAAAAGAGTCCATTTAAATTTGTTTGCTGCAGTAATATTTGATGCAATAAGTAATATAAAGATACCAAGCAAAATAACACAGAATAACAACATTTAATGTATAAAATGTTAAAAAAGACTTTGATCTCATTGCAAAAGATTTGAAGAATGTTAAGGCCACTCAAAGATGAAACTCAGTGACAATCAAGATTTCGGATATTTAGGGTATTTGTTAGTTTCAAAATAAAATGACATAGTAAAATTTTATAGAAAAGGTATGTTGGTTTAAAATATGTGGGTGAAAATAAATTAACCGACAAGAATTCAAAATTTAATGAATATTAATTTAGTATTACCTGAATTTATGTCTTCTGCGGAAAATGTTTTCAAAGTTAATAAAAAGTGTTTATGATAACCGGTGTTTAAGGAATGTATTAAAAGCTGATCAATGATATAGATAAAAATTCTATTGTAGATAACATACATAAAATTAATTTAACTTAAAATTTTCTAATGACTAAAATTAGTAGATGGATAACTATAATAAACGACATCATACATATATATCAAAGTTCAAAATGTATTTTTGCATTGGGATTACTATGAAATAAGTTAATTTACGTATTTTTGAGAGGTTATATTTTTGTGTATATTTGTATAAGCTTTACCATTATATATTAAATAAAGTTTCTTGAAATGAATTTAATTAATTAATTTCATTTTGATTTGCAGTTTCTGCTAGGAAGAGCACTGAAATCTAACTGCGCTGAAATGCGCCTGTTATCCACCCGACGGCTTTGTAGAAATACTTCCGATTCATCCCCTATAAGGTACTTTCTCTTTCCAGCATGCCTTCATGGTGTAACGGTAGCACACTCAGAGAGAAATCGAGAGATCCAGGTGCGAGACCCGGAGAAGGCATGCACATTTTTCATATACTCCTGTTTCAAAATAACTAATGACTCTACAATTGACGCCCGAACTAAAAGGTGGTAGACAATAATTCTTCAACACCAGGATTTGGCAAATGAGTCCCCAAATCCCCAGTATCACTTTAAAAGGGGAGTATATAAGGTACCAGAAGTGGGCCTAGCCCGATCCACCTGACCAAACAAGTTGGTCTTATGGTCACAACAGGCCATTCCCGAGAAAATGAAAGGAAACAAACACAAATGAGAGGAATACGACAAGATCCACCTGGTCTAAAAATAGACCTTACAGTAAAGTTTGAGTCGCTTCTAATTCCACCACAAAATAAGGCATCCCATCACAAAGCCAAACTCAAGCACAAACACAGCATTAAAACACAAACTATAAACACACAATTAACACATATAAAGTAAAACGAAACAAGGACATATAGAATTAAAAATTCACGAGGCATAAAATTAGTATCTCAATAAGTCAAAATTAATAAAATTACAAGTAAAAACTCCAAATCAAATCTATAAAATTCCAAGATCACTAAGCTGCAAAGAAAAATACAATAAAAGACAATTTTTAATTTGTACAGTTATAATTTAATTATACACTGGTGAAATAAATTAAGAGAATTTTCATATTTAATCTACGATCTCCAAAACTACTGGACAGATTTTAATAAAATTTGGTGTGAACATAGAGCCAAATATATATTATAAGTGTCTAGTATAAGATTGTCTATTATAAGTGATGAATGTTTATTTTGTTTGATATAATACAAACAAAATAAACATTCATCACTTATAATAGACACACATGTTCGTGTGTAACACTCATGTGAGTCTGAAGGTCTGAAACAGCAGTTGCAGAAAACACAAAAGAAATGGGTTAATAAGGGGTATGGTCCCCTCTTACAGCCATACAGGCCTCGCAGCGTGATGTCATACTGGAAATAAGGCAATTTATCAGTACCTGTGGCAATTGGTCCCACTCATTCAGCAACGCTGTTTTCAGTTCCTGGATGGTTCTCGGAGGGGGGTTGCGAGTTGCAATTGCCCACCCTAGAGCGTCCCAAATATGCTCTATAGAGTTGAGGTCTGGAGACCTGACTGGCCAATCCATTCGGCGAATATCCCCACTGTCGAGAAATTCGTCGACCAGAAGAGCTCTATGTGACATCGCGTTATCGTCCTATAGGATGTACTCGGGGCCCACTGCAACCCGGAAAAGGCGAACATAGGGCTCCGAGACCTCATCCTTATACCTCACATGAGTCACAGAGCCTCTGTCAAAGACGTGGAGAAGTGTGCGGCCGTCCAACATGATGCCTGCCCAAACCATTACACCGCCACCGCCATAATTGTTGATTTCGCGGACATTGGAGGGTAGTTAGCGGGTCCCTGGCTCTCTCCATGTGAAAATACGACGAGAATCGGCGTTTAGGCTAAAACGGGACTCGTCGGTGAACAGAACAGTCACCCATCCTCCGTACCCCAATCACTATGCTGCCTGCACCATGCTAATCGGGCTCTCCTGTTCGTAGACGTGAGCGGGACGCTAACAGCCGGTCTTCTGGCAAACAACCCTCTCTCATTCAGTCTTTTTTGGAAACAATCACCCTTGTTACACGGGCTCCTGTGGCTGCATACACATCCCGAGAGAGCTGAGAAGCTGTAGCCCTTCTGTTACGCCTCGCTAAAATGGACAAATAGCGATTTTCTCTGGCCTTCGTCGCTCTTGGACGACTTTGCCCAGGCTTTCTCTCGATGAATCCAGTACCCTGGAACTATTTCCATAGGTTACACATGACGCTGGGCGTTAAATTAAACTCTCTGTGTATCTGGACTTGCGATTGTCCTGCCTCTAGCCTCCCCACACTTCGCCACCTTATTTCATCATCAAAACGTTGGTGGTTACTCATTTTTACAGTTCCGACGTCAACTTAACCGATTGCTGCAAGATAACACCAAGAAATTCGCCAAGGTGTGCTAGCGAACGCAATTCGTCTTACCCTCCACACGCTTATAAAGCCTGTTTTTCAGCTGGCTTTGCCTACGCACACGTGTACGCTTACGTATTTGCTGTACAAGATTTCCATTTTTATCTAGAAGTAGTGGTTTTTCCTTTAGTTCAGTTCTTTTCATGCAATTCGATAAAATATGCAAATTCTCTTAATTTATTTCACCAGTGTATAGAAACACCACATGCACTCCGTTTACCGTTAATAACTCCTACAATCTCTTTGGCAAAATTACGTAAATTATTATAGATTATATTTTCAAAATTTGCAACTTTCGTTTGCTGTCGTACACTTTCTATTAATTTACATTTAAACGCGAAGTGCCCTGCGGAGCAAGGTGAATTACAAGCTAAGCATAATGAATTTTCCTGTGTACCAAATCTACTGAGATACTCCGGAAATCTACCGTGATTTGTTACAAACTGATTTGCATCTATATCATTATGTATAGGCATTTTTGTGTTATTTTTTATATTTTTCCATAAGCCCTTATTTCTTATTGAACTATTAAATTTTGCTATCATTTATCAAGATAATAGTTTTGAATTACTCTTATTGCATATTTCTTTGAACCAGATATTTCTATAAAATTTTCATTTTCCACCATGGCCGCCTCCTTAGCCAGGCTCTTCTACAGGTCGCTTGTAGGTATAAATATGATCGATATTCGCTTTCTCGCTTTTGCAGAATTTTTTGCTCCTGATGAAGGGGGACCCATTTTGCCCTCGAAGTCTATTGGGATTTTACAATATCTACACCAAATACAAGGTTGTCGATTTGCCTGTTTTACTTGTTAAATCTTGTTCATCATTTTTCCGTTGGGTTATTGTCCACAATTACTGATATATCAACCGCGGGTGATCTGTACATAATCTGACCAGAAATATTTCCCTTATATTGGGAAATGAAAATTCGCGCTTAATTAAATCTTTACTATAGAAAGGATGGCTACGAACTGAAAACCCTTAGAAATGGAAGTGATTGTTTGCACTAATGAATGTTGTGATGCATTGTCACGATGGGTTACGATTCTCTTAACCAAGTCTCTAGTTCTCTTATTCTCATTTTCCCCCTCTTTTTTAAATATATTAAGCATGCATTTTGCGTTATACCTTTCTTAAATTACAGCTGTTTAATTCTCTAATCCAAACATGTTAGTATACAAAATTTAAAAAAAAAAAAGAGTGCACCAGTTTGATCCCAGCAATTTGGCTTTTCTTAATCTTGGTGGGAGGTATGAGAGAAAGGAAAATTCATGTGGCAAATAACTGCTTTTTTATGAATCATACAAACATAACCGAGACTTTATTATGACTTTTAAAATTGCTTTGAGAATTTTTCTGAAATTTTTACCCATTTCTTAAATTCGACCTACTTGAGCCTATTTTTCTCAAATTGTTACTTTTTACAGTATAGTCAATTTTTACAAGACAGTAATATTTCTTCAAACAATGTCTTCACCAAAACCGCATTTATTTATTTTTATGCAGAAGTCAGATAAAAAGTGAATAAAATTTATTCTTAGCACAAGAAATATAACAAAACGTGAGGATTTTCTTGAGAGATATTCGTGCAATTGCTAACAATATCATATCAGACAGTAATAATCAGTAGAACCCAAATACGTCAAATAGAACGCAATACAACCAGTAACTATACTTTAAACTACTAAAAACGTTAACTTAACAACGCAGTTCAAAAAGAATTCGCAATGTGCTAATTCAGTTCGCAAGGAACTAAACAAATCTCATTAACTGTAACTAAGCAGCCGAGATGAGATGTTCTCTCTCTGGCTTTTTATAGCTTTAAACTGTTGTAGTAATTTCTGCTTCTCGAGGTTTCTGGAAAGCAAAAGTGTAGAATTACGGTTACAGCTAACATATTAGTCAATTACATTTATTCAATTTAAATATAAATTACGAGATAACTATTTATTAAATGTCAAATGCACGTGCTCTTGTATTTTTACTTTTCCGGCGTAGCTTTCTCTTAAAATATGTCTCGTGCTGCATTGCACGGGGAAATAGAACAATTTTTAAAATAATTTTACTAAAAATATCTAACTGAATACAAAATTCGTAACATTATCCCCTTTCCAAGGACTGCACATCCCGGGCAGTACAATCCCTGGACAGGAATGCATACTCACAACTAAAGTGTCAATGCAATAATAAACATAACAATACAATAACAAACAACATAAACAATGAATGAAATAAGTGACTTAAAGTAAATCAAATAGAAATCAATAAATTAGTGCATACATTTACGAATTTAGAAACAAAATGGACTATGGTCTTATACTATTTACATTATATACACCACGTACTATGGCCATAGTAATGAGTTAGCCTGCCATAATGAACGATTTTGGGCTTAGGATTCGGAGACATACGGATCCGAACAACTAACTCTTCGGATTCGTAAGTCGAATTGATTCGTTGTCTCTGAACTTCTTTCAGCCTGTTTAGGATTGTGTAAGGACCATCCCAAGGTGACTGTCGTTTAGGGCAGAATCTTTCCGGCGAATCGGAATCCACAACCACACCTTGTCTCCTTCGTTCAATCGATGTCCTGTAACTCTAGAGTCTTATCGCCTGTTCATTTTCTCCGTCGCCAAGTTGACTCGCTCTAGTGCACAGTTGTGCATCACTTCAAACCGGAGCTGGAGATCTTGGATGTGCTCGTCAGGAGATAAAGGCGCATTCAGAGAGCGATCAAACAGATCATGAGGCAGACGAAGGTCACGACCGAAGAGCATATGAGATGGAGAATAGCTGGCAGTCTCGTGCACACCACTGCGATAACGCAGTAAAAAGAGAGGTAACTTCTTGTCCCAGTCCTATTGGTTTCTGGAAACCACCAACGAGAGATTATTAAGGATGGTTCGATTAAACCTCTCTACCTTGCCGTCCGACTGAGGATGTAAAGCCATCGTTTGAGTTTTGTCAAAAGCTGAGGAGCTTGCGCAGGTCTTTAATCACAGCCCATGCAAAATTTCTTCCTTGATGTAGCTGAAGAGGCACTCCGAATCTGGAAATCCAGTGTTGTATCATTACCTCTGCTACTGCGACAGTCTCTTGATCAGAAATAGGATTCTTCAAGCCGCTTGGTGAAGTAATCAAGGGCAACGAGGATGTATTTGTTGCCATCAGCAGTTCCTGATAGAATTCCCAAGATGTCAAAGGCGACACGTTCAAAAGGTGCTCCTACGTTGTAACGTTGCAGCTTACCTCTGCTACGTTTCTTCGGTCCTTTCCGACCCGCACAGGCATCGCAAGATCGGCACTACGTTTGCACGTCACCCTTTGCGTTACTCCAGTAAAAGTTCTCACGAACTCTGCAAGGTCTTCAATATTCCTAAGTGGCCTCCTGTAGGGCTGCTTTGTAGTTCTCTAAGTACGTTCGGAATTCGGGACCTTGGGAGTATCAGCTGCCGTCCGAAAGTTTCTCCATCATCAGATTCGAATTTCCGGCACAAGACGGCGTTTCGAATATGAAGTGAGTCCCAGAGTGTCCAATATTGTTTTCACGTAGGATTATAGATGGTAAGGTCCTGCCTGACTAGGGTTTCTGTTTAAGGACGCCATTAGATCAATTATGAGTTTAATGTCGCCGTCTCCCTGCTAGTCTTTGCTGACTTCTTTGTCACTCTATGGGCCTCAATCAGCCGATGTTGATGTTGTAATTTGTCGTGCGACCGGAGTTCGTATTTCGCTGCGACCCTGGAACAATATCGGAAGCTTTCTGGGCAAGATCTTCTAGACAGGGCGTCCGCGTTTTCAGGTGGGGGTCCCTTCTGATGGTGGATAGTTATGTTCTCAGAGACTGAATGCAGTTCATTATTTTTAAAGTCCAAGGAAAAATTGTATTTCCTTAGAAAGTCCAATCCTAGTATAAACGGATCTGTAATGTATGCCACATATGCCGTGTGATGGTAGGCGGCACTTCCAAACGTAATGTTAAAGTTTTAATTTTCCTTCGATTTCGATCTTCTCGCCAGAGACAGTCTGGAGGGTAACGCAGGGCGGCGTCTAGATGAGTTTGCTTTTCAATTGTTCAGCCACGTCTTTTCGAATGATGGTAACATTGGCTCCTGTACCGATGGTTATATTACGAGGAACTCCATTGATGTGTCCCCTGATGAAAAGTCCGTTACTACCGCCACTCACTGCAGAAATCTGAAGTGCTCTAAACTGGGGCTTTCCATTATCTCGTTATTATCCTTTCTGTCAAGTCAGATTCCACAACTTCACCTTTTCTCCTTTGTTGAATCGATGTCCAGTAGCACTCGTGTCATAGCGGGTCATCATCTTCTAAATCAAATGTTGACACGCTTTTGTGCAAAATTGTGCATCACTTCAAACCGGGCCTGTACATCTTGGATGTATACCTCAGTCGATGAAGGCACATCTGCAGGGCGGCCAAACAAGAGATCACAAGGCAGACGAAGATCACTACAGATGAGAATCTGGGATGGAGAATTGCTGGCAGTCTTAGGTTTCTCTTCGACCCTAGTACGATTTCGTACTAGTACGACCCTAGTACGACCCTAGTAAGATCTCTGAGTAGGGTCTTTCAGATAAGGCGTCCGCATTGACAGGTGAGGATCCCTTTCTGATGAAGGATAGTTACATCCTCTGATGATGAAAGCAGTTTGTTGTTTTTTAACTCCAAGGAAAAATTCTATTTCCTTAAAACGTCCACTCCCACTATGCAAGTATCTGCAATATCTGCTATATATACCGCGTGATAGTAGGCGACACTTCCAAACGTGACATTTACGTTTAACTTCCAATATATGTCGAATTTTATCACCAGACGCAGTCTGGAGGATAACACAGGATGGCGTCCAAATGAGTTCATCTTTAAATTGCTCAGCTATATCTTTCCGAATGCTGGTAACATCCACTTTTGTATCGATTACCATATTGCAAGAAAGTCCATTGATATACCCCATAATTAAGAGTCCATTATTGGCGCTACTCACTGTAGAAATCTGAAGCGCTTTGAACTGGGAATTATCATTATCCTTGAAATCCTCTCTGTGATAAGGCCATTAATTTGTTTCCTGCGTCGTTTCTGGGGAATGGTCTTATTTTCAGCGCCCTGGGGTGTTTTGCAGTTCCTCCGTACATGGCCTTCAACAGCGCAGTTCCAGCACTTTGGGGTTGGTTTCTTTTCACTCCTATTACCTGTCAAGGCACTGACTTGTCTATTAAAATCATCTGTTTTATCTCCCTGCCCTGGAGTGTTCTGCAATTCCGTCGTATGTGGCCTTCAGTACCACATTTCCAACACTTTTGAGCCAGTTTTCTCACTCCTACTCCGTATCAAAGCATTGCCCTTATGTAGATAAATATTCTAAACGAGTCATCACTTGATCCACTGTCTCGTGGACTTCCATAGCTTTCACTGGATGGCAATCCCTACGAGTTGCTTGCTCGACTGCCTCGAATTTCATGGCGTACACATAGCACTTTTTAAATCCTTGACATCCGCCATCAGTATAGCTTTCTGTATTTCGGAATCCCGGATGCCGTCGATAAAGTACTACAGGGACAGATATGCTAGAGCACACTACTGTATCGTGAAAGGATTGGAAGCATGCTGAACAAAAATCGGAAACTGCAGAAATCACTTAAGAATGTAGTAACCTGCAAGAACAAAATGAATTTAAAAGTAAAACTCATCTGTGGAAAGTTATAGCGAGAAATGATTCCCTTAAAATCTTTAGTCGGTGTGTTAATTCAAATCCAAAAACAGTACAAAATTTAACAGATATTAAATGCGCTAACTTTTATGTACTGAATGTACAGTACATGTGAAGTGCAGTTAAAATTTATGAATGCAATTATCTTTTTAGATGAGTTGCAGTTACCGAACTGAATAGAATTACACAAATGGGGGGTGGCGAAACTGTTAAATACATGGAATTCAATGTGAGTTCAAATCCCGGTGACCGTGTGTTTCGCAAGGATGACTTAAAAGCAAGGCATTTCCTTTAAAATGTTCTCTGTTTATTTAAATTTTTTTCTGTTATCACCAGACTTTTGGAGCTCTTTCTCCCGATAGTAAAATGCTACTAATTTCACTTACCTAAACTTATTTTGGGCAGATTGCAAGCTGTATTTCTTTTTCTCCCCTCCTCTTACGTTAGCTAAAATTTTATCATATTTTCTTTATAATCCCTTGATTAAGGCTTTGGTATTTCTTTTTCAGGTTCATTACTTAACGAAGCATCTGTGAATTCACTTTATGGATTGTATGATTCCTTTTCTGAGTCAATTTTTATCAGATATTATATAAGAGGCTATATCTAGGATTTCTTTTGTTTCTTTCTTTGATTGTTTTAATATTCTTTTAATTCTAAAAAAATTAAATTTTTCAGTGTAATTTTTTCTGGTGCACATAAAGTTAAAGTTGTTTT
>KK113074.1:94697-108147 GCA_000611955.2 Stegodyphus mimosarum | reverse complement strand
CTTTTTATGGTACAATATATATATATATATATATATAAAATGTGATCATAAATAAAGTGTGAATTTAATAATTAACTTTCACCTAATAGTGTTCTTTTCGAAGGTGTAGAATTACTTGTATGGGTTTCTATTTAAAGTTTAACTAAGAAAAGATTGTTATTTTATTGAAGAGTCGCGAAAGCGTATTCGATAAGCACTGAAATTATTGTAAATAAATCAATACACAGAAAACTGCAAATGCTTTCATGTATTCATAAGTATATAATAGAAAACTAATTCCTAAATCAAGGTGAATAGGAAAACTGAAAGTATACAAGTCTATCTGTATTTGAAAATGCAGCGCTGTTTTAGAGATTTAACGAAATTTTAAGCTTCCTCCCGAGCGTTTGCTACTAGTGATCATAAACTCCCCGTTTAACACCTTTTTCATTATCTATTACATCTTCGTTTCTTACTATTATGTATTCCCAGATGAGTTGAATAATATATAATGTTTTGAAAAAAACTTAGAATTCAAGGCTGACAGATCTTCACATAAGAAAATCACTTGGATTGTAGCATTTGTAGAGACCAATAAGGGATCTGGAGGAAGAAATGGGAAAAATCGATTGTTCCCTCGCAGGGATTTGAACCAGTGATCTTCCAGTTTACTAGCTGGACGTTCTAATTGCTAACAACATAAAACCACCTCCGGAAGAATGTAACCATTCTGTATATTCTGCCCAACTCACCCATTCGACCAAATTCAGAAAATAATGCATTATCGGTACTTTTCTATTTCGCCGTCGTAAATCTCGCCAAGCAGACTTTATTGGCGACAACACACAGTATACACACAAAAGACGTTTAACAAATGCTGTTTCTAAGAATTTTTTACTTTAGATGCTAAACATTTTTTTTTTTTTATTAGGAAGCAGGGGATGTGAAAAATGAGCAATGCCCTCGCCGGGACTTGAACCACGGACCGCTCGAATACGCGTTGAGCGTGCTGACCACTACACCACGAAGGCATGCGAAGAAGGCGGAAGGAATACCTTATAATCGTTTATTTTTTTTTTAAATGGGGTTTTCATTTCCGTTCTCCACTTATATTCCGCCAGATAACTTTTGATGAGATAACATCAGATGATGACATGGCGTTCCAGTCCACAATCGTTCGGTGACTGATTTGTACACCATTTATATGAAGTTAATTCTTTGCTCAAACCATAAATAAACCTCCACACACTTCAAGAAACTCAGTTCCGTTGATTCAAACTATGTGCCTTTCCGGATACTTCTTTTACTGCGACAAATTGAAAGGTTGCAGCGCCACAGCATTTCGTCACGGAAATACTCGTACAATTTAATTTCATGATTATTATCCCAAGTAGCAGTCTTAGGTTAAACGCCTTTCGCTTGAAAGAATTTGACAGATTCTTCCTCTGTTCCGGGCAAATCTCAGATTTTCATTGATTGAACCCCACAAACACTAAAAAGCAAATAATCGCCTGAGTGTGTTAACAGAAACGTAAGACTTAAGAATGTTAACTACCCTTTATTTCTCAGAATAAATGCAATCCGTTCCTAACTCGGAGCGTACAGCAAAGCCTCCACTTAAGCTTGAACTTAAATGAATAGGAAATTAAACTTAACTAAAGCTAACTGAAGATATAGCCGAAGCTATCTAGATTCTAAGTAGTTGGCGCCTAAATCTTAATTTAAGTCAGCGAAACCAAACAAGGGCCTAAAGTCTGGCCGAGCGTAACAAGGCTAAAGAGATCTAGTCAGGAACTCAGGCTCTCTCTCGCAGTCGATGAAACATCGACTTAACTACTACTCTTTACTCATTTGCATTAACTGCGTTTCTGAAATCACATTCTGGTAGGAAATTGTAAGTTGAAACTAGAAAGATTAGGAAAGATGCATAAACTTAAAATAACTGTTAATAAAATTAGGATAAACCTTACAAGGGAAAAGACGCGAGTGAAAAAAAAAATGGCCGCGCCTTGTTTTGAAAATATAGCGGTAAAAGATTACTAGCCGGGATACACCGTTTGGCGTCGTTGTATCATTTTTGGTCACTTTACCGCATGCGCAATGGAAAAGTACCGTGTTATCATGCACGATATTTTAGTCAGCACAGTCTGTTAGGCATTTTAGACCAAGAAATGATGAAATGAAAGATCAGATGTGCCCCCCCCTAGATTCGAATATCGGATCTCCCAGTTTACTAACTGTACTCACCAACGAAAACGCGACCGGCCCTCTCGAAAGCTTGCACGAGAAAATCCTTATACCCAATTCATACATTTAATAAAGGATATCGAAACAAACACAATTTTAAAAGTTTTTTTAATGTTGTGTATTCTCTTCTTCAAGGAATTTTGAAGTAAACTAAATAAGAAACAAACTTTCTTGAGGCAAACTAGTGTACTGTTTGCAATTAAACTGCTTAACCAAAAGTTTGCTAAATAGCAGCTGGCGTTAGTAAATGAAAATTATTTTATACATAACTTAGAATTCCGTAAAATGTTATCAAATTCATCCATTTTACGCTGAGTTTTCATTACCTGTGCACACTCTCTGTCTGGATACATATTTATAAATTAAATTTAAAACATAATCTAATTCATACATCATATCCAATCCTGTAATGATGAAATGGCATAAAAATTTTTGAATGCAAAAAGCTATTGTAAATATCTAACTAGAATACGGGAGCTGTTCAAAAATCTCTAGATAAATCATTGCTGTATAAAAACAAAATTCGCACAAAAATTACCCCATACACAAGATAAGTACAAAAAGAATTTAGTTCTTGCACTGCATTGGATTTTAATTTTAACTTAATTCATCCTCCTGTCATCCTTTGGTTAAATTATTTAAGTTTATGTATGTGTGTAATATATAAGCACAATAAAAGACTTCAGCTCCTTTAAAGCGAATGTGCTCAGTTCTTTTTTTTTTCTTGAAACAAGACGCTTTCCAAGAGAATTTATCACACTTATGTATTTTTTATTTTTCCACGAAGAGGTGCGTGTAAGAAGGCTGAATATTTTTAGTGTGAAAGCACGCAATATCTCCAAGATATATAAATATAACAAAAAAAAATAGGTGATAGTTGTTTCTCTTTAAGAAGGGTAAGAAGTTTGAGGAATAAGTGATTTAGTCAAAAGGGGAATTTGCTGTGAAATATTTAGCGTCTTCTGAAAGCCTTGAATAAATTAACAGGTATCTGGAAATGCGTGAACGATTAAATATATATCATTTTAATTTTTGATTTTTACAAAAATGTTAAGAATGCTTTAAGTGCGGTCACGTACTAAATAGGCGTTAAAGAGCGACTAATTGAAAGCAGAATTCAACTGAACGCTGACAGGCACACACCTCAGAAATGGATACGGTATAATGTCATCTGCTCATAAGGATGAAAATAGGCGCAAGGCCGGTTCAAAAGAAATTCTGAATATTCAAAAGTCTATTTAGGTAAGCAATTTTATGTATATGTTAACTATACTGTTATTTGCGCACGGGTGCGTAAGGGATTGAATGCAGAACAGATGATAGCTTGATAAAACTTTCTTTCCTTAAAGAAAAACTGTACACTTCTTGAACTTTTCACAAAAATACTTATATAGTTGTTCTCAGCTTGGCAGAGCATAAACTGTAGATACCACTTCGAACTGCTAAGAACGTAAAACACAAGACAATATAAAAAGCCTCAGTACGTCAGCTTACAGATACTCCGAGCTAAACTCTGAAATTAACTGGGAACACAACTGAGAAGTAATGGTCTCTCCTGTTTCATATAATTTCCTCAGGTCGCTGAGAAATTTCCAGTACCTTCGTTTTCTTCAACATGCTGGAAGTCATGTACAGTTACATACAAATCGGACCAATTACAGTTATACAGGGATCGGACTAAAGTGTCGCCAAACGGTCGCCCGTATAATTGTAAAATTCATTGCCAAACTTTCACCATCTTGGCGCTGTCTCGCGTTATTAGCAAGAGAGTCATTTACTTTAGTATTAAATGGACCTGCCTTTCTAATCTTATTTTTCCGGCGGAGCTTCGAAAACTTGAGGCATTTCATGTTACTACACTATAAAAGATATACTACGGTTTACATATAATGTCGCTAAAATTATTTACATACTGTTGGGAATTTTGCACATAGATAGGTAATTTTAATGAAATTATATGTGAAATTGTTGTATTTTTCTGTATAATGTAACATGAAAATACAGAGAGACGATGTTCTGCCAGAAAAAGAAGAATGCAGGGGCAAATCTAGTATTTAACGTTGAGTAAATAGCTGTCTTGCTAATTTGGTGACTAGCAAAGATTTTGCAAACTAGCAAAGATTTTGGCGACTTATTTTTGTAGCCAAATTTAGCTGGAAATTCCCAAACGTCGCCAATACTGGCGACCATTTGGACCCATATTGGTCCCGTTCCTGTATAACTGTAATGGATATTGTAATTGAATATCTGTAATTGATGCTCTATGTAACTGTAACCGTATATGGCCCTCATATGCGTTCCAGTAATTTTGAGAACCAGAAAGTACTAGAAATATCTCTGCGGCCAGGTGAAAACTGTATAAGATCGGAGAGAGCATCTGCCTTCTGTTGTCGTTGTGAGTTGTTAGTTCAGAGCGACTTCAAAGTGTTGAGATATCCATGAAAGTTTTGCCTTTTAGTGGCGCTTCGCATTGCGTTATGTTTAACGTTCTTAGTAGTCTGAAATGTAACATCTTATTCTACTCTGTGATACTTTAAACACCTGTTCGAGTATTTCTGTAGAAATCTCCAGAACTGTCAAGTGCTTCTTTTGAAAAAATTAATTTTATCAACCTATCATCAGACGTGCGTACATTCAATCTATTATCAAACCGTACGCAAGCGACAATACATATAAAATTCGTAGCATTACTCTCTTCCCAAACACTACACGTCCCAGACAGTACAATCCCTAGACAGGAAGTCATTCATACTTACAACTAAGGAAAATCAATGCAATATTAGAATAACTTCATTAAATATATAAAACAAATCAAATAATGAATAAATAAATAAATGCATGAATTAACAAATTTATATAGTATACTGTAGGTCTAATGTGTTTAATTACATTTTATACAGTATGAGGACTACGTACTTCGGCCTTAGTAAGGGGCTAGTCTATCGTAATGAAAGCCTTTAGGCTTAGAATTTGATGACTTTCGGATACGAACTAAGACGTTGTTCATCCTGTTTAGGACTGTGTAAGGACCGTCCCAAAGTGACTGTAGTTTAGGAGAGGATCCTTTCCGGATTCCATAACCCCGCCTTGTCACATTTGTTGAATCGATGTCCTCTAGCTATGTAAAAGCTATGTAAATATGTAAATGTATATCCCTAGCTATGTAAATGTATATCACTTCAAACCTTACCTTTAGATCCTTGATGCACTCCTCAGGCGATGAAGACGCATCCGGAGGGCGACCAAACAACAGATCACAAAACAGACAATGGTGACCACGGAAGAGCATCTGGGAACAGCCGGTAGTCTCGTGGACAGCACTGCGATAGGCCAGTAGAAGCACAGATAACTTCTTGTCCCAATCCTGTTGGTTTCTGGAAACCACCAACGATAAAACCTTATCTACTCCCGCTTTTGAAGGGGGACTGGGAATAAGGGGACCCCGCCGCCAAAATCTGGTGGTGACAAGTTGTCGTCCACCACCTTTTAGTTCGGGCGCCACTTGTAGAATCATTAAGTTTTTCGAAGCAGGAGAGGTGAAAAATGTGCAGTGCCTTCGCCGGGACTCGAACCCTGGACCTCTCGAATATGCTTCCGATTACACCCGAAGGCGTGCGGAAAGGAGGTCGAAAATACCTTACACATTAATCGGTATAAGTCTTAAGGCAGATTCTTTCTTTCATATGTTAGATTTGTACATTTCACATTTGCCATAAGGAAGACGTTATTTTTATCTACAGAGACGTTTACGCGTACTCAAGCTGTTCTTCATTATATTTATCGCCTTTTCTAATGGCATTTAGTATTTATTTGTAGTTTTAACATTGTTTTGATTACAAATTTCGTTTCATATTATTTTGGTTGAGAATGAAATGTTAGTTAAATATTTTCTTTTTCCGGATAATGTCACATTTCTGTTTCCCTTATGTATAACAAAATAACATAGTAATAACTCATTCGATTTACTTTTGATTTCGATATGGATATTTTTAAGTTCCTATGCTGTTCTGAGAATGGTTTTTGAAAAGATCAGCTCTAAAGTTTAGTAGAAAAATTACTTCCAAATTTGTATCCTCTCTTGCTAACTGGAATTTATTGCTTTTCCTGCCTGAAACACCAACCTCCTAGAATTCTGCTAACTGTTTATAAAGTTACTCTCCATAGAGGTTCTCCAAAAAGTTTTTTCCCCTTCAAAAAAAGCCCTTGTGTTATCATGGCATGTGGCATGTTATCATGCAACTAAAATTTTAGATTATTAAATTTAAGATTTTGCTGAAGTTTAAGACTTCCCTATCACATTATTGTATAAAAGTGAGCATGCAATCTGTTTTTTATCATCAGGGACTTAATTCTCCGATTAAAGCCTTCATTATTACTGTAATTCTCATCAAGGACTGCATTTCTTATTTTAAATTTTATTTTAGTATAAAATAGTTTCAGGTTTAATTTTATTCCTATATTAGTTTATAATTTTACTGAACGTTGCTTTGTTCGTTATACATTTTATTTTTTGTGAAAATATTTCATATTTTTAATTCGTTCAGTATACTTAAGCCTTCTTACACTTACGTGTAACGCTTAATTTTTCTGGATCACTTTGCTTTTTTCAACATTTCATTTCAGTTAATTTCTCAGAAATACAGTTTTCTTTATTTCTGCGAATTTTGTGTTACTGATCGTATTTCTTTTTCATCTTTTATGCTAAATCCTCTGACTAAACTTTTCTCTTCCTGCTTCATTTCTTTTGCAAACGTCATATCATACATACAGATACTAATTTCACTAAGATTTAATTTAGGATCTAATGTCAGGATTAGATATTGTATTATTTTTCATAGTATTATTACATTACAGTTTATTCGTATTGCTTGTGAGCATTTGTATTTATATTTTCTTCTAATTTAGGTTACTGTTTGATTTACGGTTTTAATACGTGTCTTTTCAATTTGCCTTTTGTTCTACAAAATGCTAAAAGTATTTTTAGTGCCAAGAAATAAATAGGAAAGTGTTAGCTCGAGGAGAATGTAAACTTATAAATTCATGCTGAAGCATCCGCATGTTACAAAAGTTTCCTCGAAATGTTTTAGAGTGCCTCAAATACTTTTCTTGTTTTGCTATTTAGCAAATCCATAGGAAATATCCTAAACCAAATAATTTTGCTTTAATTTTACCATTGCTTCTGGACTTCTTGTACGTGCTAGTGAAAACTGTTTATTATTGTGGCTTTCATGAATGTTAAAATGAAACTTAGTTTTCAGAGAACTAATACTGATTACGTCCTTAAAAAAACTATCCTTTTTCTTCACAGTACGGCAGCAAAAGGTAAGTTGACTGCTAAGTCAGAAAATAAGCAATTGCTTGAAAATATCATAATTATTGTGTAAGAGTGTAAAAACCAGCTAATTTATATACAGGGTGGTTATAATTAAAGTGACCCTATTCAGACAACTCTAGAACCCGTTCTACTTATTCAATTTTGATAAAATTTGATATGTATGTTATATGAACCATGGGAAAACGATTTCTGCAATAAAAAAATAGTTCAAATTTTGACCACCAAGGGGAATTGCTGCCCCAGGGGAAATTATAGCGCTTAAGGAAGGATAAAAAATCTGTCTGAATCATTAAAATTTATTCAATTACAGAATGTGCTCAATGTGTGCTCCATTGACATCAATTACGTGTTGAAAGCGCATTATAGCGTGTTCAGTGGTAGCGCGAAGTAACTCTCGAGGGATTCCAGCAAGATGGCGTGTAATGCTGGCTTTCAACTCAGGTAAATTCCTGATTCCTCCTCCATAAAGACTTTCTTTTAGGAATCCCCACAACCAGAAATCATGGGGATTTAAATCGGGTGAATGAGGAGACCAGGCATCCGGAAAAGCTCTGGATATTACATGATTCTCGTCAAAGTTAACACGAAGCAGTTCTTTGACTTGGCGCCCAGTGTGGAGAGTAGCTCCATCTTGCATGAAGACAGTGGGCTGGTAAAACAGTTTTACCGGTAAAGCTAGATCTTTCTTCTGAAAGGGCATGATTAACAATGACAAAGGCACGCGGAATGATTTTCTGGCTCTGGCTGCAAGTCTTTTTATAGGTTTGACTAATTTGCATAAGGAATTTTTGAAAATTGCCATCTGGTGGTCAAAATTTGAACTATCTTTTTATTGCAGAAATCTTTTCCCCATTATCCATATAACATATATTCCAAGTTTCATCAAAATCCAATAAGCAGAACGGGTTCTACATGGATCTGAATAGGGTCACTTTAATTATAACCACCCTGTATCTTGACATTTTTGTACTAACCTAGCTTATTTTTCTCTGAAATAAGGGCTTTTTCAATAAAAAAAACTTTAACTAAACATGTTTTCTCATAGTGTTATTTGTAAGGTTCTTGTGTTAAACTAACCAGTTATTATGATTTTGACTTTTATTTTAATTTCTTCTTTCCGTATACCTCGCCAGTTCGCGAATTAGATTGTAGTGCATTTAAGCAGAGGATTTTAGATCTTGAGAGAGTGAGAGAGTACCTGGCACTCGGGTAGGCTATCTAGATTTCTGCCAGCTTTAGTTAAATATATGTGTCTCGTCTTTGCGTTCTCCTGTAGCTGATATTTTAACCTTAACAAATTAATTAAACGACCGTTAAATTATCTGTGTCATCTTACTGTGTATTTAACTGTGTATTCGTATGACCGTTTAAATTGATCTGACTGTTATTATTTAATTTGCGTTACTACAAGCAATGGTTATCTGTATCGCGAGCCGTGCTAAAAGTTCTGTTCAATAAAAGGTTGTTTAAAACTTTTTAAAGTTTTATCCTACTACTTTAGACCTAGCGATAACTCACTACCTAGCTATTAGATTTGCAAGACTAGAGTTCCAGCATCCCACTATATAAAGTATAATTTTATATAGTTATCAGGCCCTTTCTGAATGCTCAGTTAAGCACTTCAGGATAGAAACAAGGCAAATACTTGAGAGAAAACGTTTAAAAATATTCTAACTATTCACTAAAATAACGCAAATGTATGTATGTGATGCTCTCTTTTAACAGCTCATAAGCTCCACACATGAAAACCTTTCATTTGTTTCGTATAACATTATTCAGTAGTAACCTCCTAGTCTCCTGATCACTGAAATCTTATTAAATCGAATTAGGTCTTGAGCTAGGAAAACATCATCAAAAGAAACCCTCAGAATTTTTCCTAGTCAGGCATTCGTGAGGGTATTCATTAAATATAGTGAAGGGACCGAAATAAAACTTCTTATGCCTTACAGAAAGAAGACAGAAAAAGAAGACTTTTACCGATATTTTTTTAATAATTAAATGGAATATTATAACTAATGGAATCAGAATATTTCTTTTATTTCGGCTTCCTTCTTTATAAGCCTCAATTCATAAAGAACATAATTTTGCCATCAAAAAGCCTATCTGGAAGAAGAATAACAAGAATATTTTACATATATATATATATATATATATATATATATATATGTGTGTGTGTGTGTGTGTGTGTGTGCGTGTGTGTAAAGATACGCAAGCTAAATAAGACTGTTATAGGAATAAATTAGACATTTCCTTTTCCGTTTACACTTATGAATACGTAAATTCACAACTAAACGTAGGAAAAGCTAGGTTAATGATGAAAAAAGAAGGCTCTTCTCAAAGAAAAGCTTCACTTTCTGGACTTCATAAGATGTCCATCATTTCATGCTAAAAGATTTGTTAATGATTTGATAAGAAATTGCTTTCTTTTACATACAGTTCCACTGGAAATAAAGTATCACCCACATTCAGCCTATTTTCGAATAATTTGTCTTTAACAAGACAGACTATTCAGTTGCGACGGTTCGATTATATCCAAGAGTGCAACGTAAACTTAATTTCCTTCTACATCAAAATTGAAAATTTCATTTCAAGACACCGGACAAACTTTAATAAACCCAAACAGTGCTTTCAACATTTTCCATCAAGAATGGACAACACATTTTTGTTCGGAAGCATTAAATAGTGTACTTGCCATACCGGGATTAAACTTGCCGCTTTTCTATTTGGCAAATGTAGGTAATGCATATGAGATCGGGCTTTGAACGGAAACTAAAATGTGATGATCCTACACGCCAAAAGCTCATTAAAATTAGTGCCTGCACGGCAACTCCATCCGATGCACGTGATAGCGACACTTTTTTCCTAACCTCCGACCTAGTTGTATAAAGTCGAAACGTTCCACCCACGAGACTTTCTATGAAGTAAAGTAATTACAATTCCGTCGGAGTGGGAATATGCGTCAGTAAGGAAATGGTTATCGATTGCTGAAACAGAAACAGTTTTTAAGTAGATGCTGTTGTGAAATGGTTGTAAAACGTCTGTAATGCCGCATTTTACAATGGTCAGGAGATAGCTCGTTCAGAGAACAGAAGTGGTGAGTCCTGTTATCCTATTTTTGGAATCGTGAATTTATTACTGCATCTAGAATGCACTTTCCAGGGTTAAAATTAATTTTATAACTAAAAATTATTAAATGCCGAATATTCTGGAAGCTATTAATTTTAATTAGTTATAAAAATGTGTTGTTGGAAAACAAGGTATATTTTATTTTAGCTTTGTACTGAAAGTTTTAATTAAATGCTTTTTGAAAGAATTTCGGAAATGTAAAATGTTATTGCTTATTTAAAACACCCGATAATTACCAAGTAAATGGTTAATTAAAATTTAATTTAGAGTACTTTTCTAAATGTTTTTAACTATAAAAATGCTTTTTTCAAATTTCATTGAATATATTTTTTATATACGTAATAACTCTTTCCGACGGAAAATCTGGAAGCAAATACAGTTATCAGTAAGAAATATAATTATCATAAAGAGTTCTAACACTTTTCAAATTTCGAAATAGTAATCCCGCATCCCACCTGAATTAAAAAAAAGAGCGCGTTCTGTCAACTCGTGAAACTGAAACTACTCTTCATAATGCTAACATATTGAAGGAGAATAAATAATACGTAATGAAGGAAAAGGACTTTTTTTAACAACATTTTTGACAAAACAAATTCGCCGATTTGATGTTCTTAGACCTTTGTAGTCATACTTATGTATCTCTACCTCAAATACGGATATCCTGGTAATCCGTTATGTTTCGCTGAAGGTTCGTTACATATACAAGCACGTAAGAGCACGAATGCTGTTATACAACTACAACTCTTTGTATATTCAAAAACAAACTCTATGTTTATACTGAAAATATAACTTATAATTTTTCAGTGTCTAGTAACTTTCCAACAATTCTTTCAAAAACTAAATATTGTCATAAAAATTATCTTGAGATTTCATTTTTTATTTTCAAGTTAAGACTCATAAGAAATCTCTGCTTTTTAGATCCACCAGTGATTTTGTAATTCAATGCTTGACGTCAAATCACTCTTTTGTATCTGAGGTGAATGATTAGAAAGATAGAAATGCTCATTTGCAGAAGCAATTGACTAGCTAATCAAGAAAAAACGTAAAGTTTGGGACAAGAGTTTTATTTTCTGGTTAGATAATTCTTAGTAAAAAAAGTAACTGGTAAGTTCACATATTCGTAGTCCTCAGGGAAACAAAGACAAAAAGGAGACTGAAAAATCCTTGGTTAAATGGAGCATTTTTTTAAAAGAGTTGTATTTTTTATTTCCTGTTATTTTTAACGGATTGTATCCTAATTTACATATAATGATTCATAAAATGACCAACAACTAATTCGCTTTTGGAAATTTTTGAGAAAAAGAATAAAATTTTAACGAATATGAAAAAGACAAAAACGAATACCAAAATAATGACAGAGAAATTTTCTGTCATACAAACTAGGCCATAAAGTGAAAACATTCAAAAATATGAATCAATCAGCTATGTATATCAAAAATATCAACTGAACAACAGAACTGAGAAGTAACATTCAAGCTCCCGAAAGAAAAATGGTATAGCTTTGTAAGGTTTTAGTTTAAACTAACAAAGTTTTATGTTAATTTCTCTTTCCTATGAGCTCTTATTTCAACTTCCCGTTAGAATGAGCTCGCGTTTCAGCTTTATGCTAATTTGAGGTGGAGCCAAGTTTTGTATTGAAAAGGTTAGCAAGGAACTTCTCAGTGTGAGAGAGCTTTTAGTCTCAGATCACTGAGGCTCTGTTCGACGTTCACCTGACTAGCTAGTATTAAAATTCTAAGCCTTAGCGCTGTTACGCTATTACTTATTGAAAAAATCTAAGTGCGTTAGTATTAGCTAAATCTTGCTACGCACCATTGATAGTTTAGCATAGAGGCCAACCTCGCGTTTATAGCTCCGTGAGCAACGACTACTTAATTTCTACTCACTTTATTTTAAATTATTTGATTGTTCAGTTTAGACCCAAGTGCGGTTATTATTTTCTGTTATCCCTCCCGAGTTGGGAAGTGGCTGTAAATAGTAGTTTAATAAAAGGGTCATTTTAAAACCCTCCTTGCGTGCAGTTATTCTACCACTTCCACTGAACATAGCTGCGTTCAGCTCCCTGTTCAAGATCAGGACTCTAACAACTTCACGAATATGTTCGTCAAAAGTATGCACAGAACACTCAGTCCTGATAGCTTAAGTTCTAAGTTTTATAGGGGATATCTTTAGTTAATTGCATGTATAGAAAATATGCAATCAGATTATTTTACAACCAGTATTTTTCGCTATCAAATTTATAAGGAGCCTATCAGCATAATGTTACATAACATACATTTGTTGCATACACACACACATACACACCTACATACTGTGATTTTTTCATCCAAAATGCTCTGATTTCACGTGACATCACAGCATGGAATGTTAAGAAAAACTTCAAATCCTTATGAATGTAGTCTTTTAATTTCGATCATTGTGTGTTCTATAGGGTCTAGGAAAAAGGATATAATAAAAAACTGCGATAATTAATTGAAGACGGTTTTTTAAACGGATCTTAAAATATTTTACAGTGTGGAAGTATTTTAACAAAAATAAATAAATAAATAAAGTTTTAAGTTTAACATGAAACTTACATATCGGTGTGAAACATATCTTTCTAGAAAACAAAATTGTGTGAAGAATCTCTCAAATTTCATTCTCGCTAAATCGTTTTTCTGTCGCAAGAGGTGGCTGTTAGAAGACTTACAATTAGAACAGTAGGTACACGTACAGGATAAACTACGGGTACAGATGCGTATTAAAGTATGGGCGATATAAACC
>KK113074.1:73085-94626 GCA_000611955.2 Stegodyphus mimosarum | reverse complement strand
CCTACTAACTATTATAAAACTGCAAGTTTTATAAGAGTTTACAAAGAAAGGTTGAGTAAATGAGCAACTGAAGCTTTCCAAATGATCTAGAGTTCACCTAGCATGGTGCATCGTGCAATCCCACAGTAGGCCCCGCGTCCAGTATTTATAAAAAATAATTATTTAAGACATAAAGAGATTACAATATAGTTTCAATACATGTTGAAATTGAAAAATTAAATTGAACATCTATTTGTTGAAACAAAAATAGCAGTTAAACATAATGAGAAAAATATAATAAGTACTGGTAACACAATGCTATAATGAACTGTAATAATAATATTGAAGAGGTGTCCACGGGGTTATTACAGTTATTGAAGGTTATTACAGTTTATAAGGTTCACAAGTGGTGTCCATTTGAACATATTCACAGGATGTAAAAGTTAATTAAATTTATGCAGTGCGAGAACTTATATTTGACAAGGATCTTAGTCGTAGGCAGAAAGTCGTTGTGTAATTTCTTTTAAACTATGGATACTTAAGTTTATTTTTAACTCGAAATTTTTGGAATGCCAGGAGATCAGTTTGTGAAGATGTTATGTGATTATCTTCAGTTCAAGGTCATGAGAAAGTGCAATGATCGGGAGTTCCCTGTTCCTCGCATAGTAGACGTCGGACTTTCCCCATGTTTCTTGAGTAGAAATATGTGGAGAACGGTCCATGTCCTTTTATATAGTAATTTAAGGTAGGATTTGTGTATACAGTTGCGAAGCTTACATTGTGGATCAAATTATACTTACATCTTCTCTGTGCAGCATTATTCCACAAATCTTGGCAGTATTTTGAAGCAAATTGTTTTTCAGTTAGTACTTGAAATTTAAACGTGGCCATGGAAGGGAGATTTCATTACCATCTTGATTAAGTGCTGCTTGTTTGGCTTCTTTAGCATTTGAAGCAAGTTGATCGTTACCAAAATGGCCGCTATGTCCTTTGATCAATGAAATTCGGGTTTTGTAGTTTGGATTTAAAGCAAGAAGATAATTTAGGTCAGAAATCAATGCAGGATCTAGGGATTTTTATTTACTAAAATAGCTGCTTGGGAGTCAGATTTTATGGTAAATTCGTTGGCATTTTTTAGAATGGCTATTTCAGTCGCTGCTTTTATAGTAGACAAAACAGCCTCGAAAACGCTATTACTATTATGGGAATAACCTTTCCATTTGATGATATTTGAAGGGGCAACTTGAAAATAGACTGGTGAACCAACTTGTCCTTCAATTTTTAATCCATTAGTATATGCGACTGAAAGTGAACTACTTGATTTTCGCCAGACATGAAGAAATTTGTTTTACTGAAGCGAAGCGCTGAATGAATAAAAGTAGTATCATTTTTCATTTCACAATTGGATGGCAGAACGTTTGGTTGTTATATTTTGCAGCTTGGTTACACTGAAGGACTTTCATGCAGATACTTTCCATTTCTGCACTGATTAAAAATGGAAGAGTACCAGTTAAAATATCAATAGCAATATTTGAAGTTGTGTGATACGCTCGAGAAATGCAAAAAGTAGAAGGCCTTTGAACTGAATTTAAACATTTAATCTTTCTCACTGTCATTAGTTGGATCCAAATTCCCGCTCTGTAATTCTCCCTTTTTTGATATAATTGTTTTTAGAAGAATCCGTGTTATATGGGGATTTAAGACCCAGTTGTATCCATGCATGCATCGTAGGCAGTTAGCTATAGATGATGTGAGAGGTTTGCTGTTTTTTAGATGAGGAATCCAGGAGAATTTCTTGTCGATTGTTAACACAAGGTACTTGACTGAATTCGCAGACTTGATCTTCTGATTATCAATTTCTAGAGCTAAGGCTTTACTTTTGATTTGGTCTGGTTTATAGATTAATAAGACTTGAGACTTACTACGCGACAGTTGCACTTTTTGAATTTTGAAGAATTGGTTAAATATCCGAAGTGTTTTATAACAATTATGCTGTAGAATGTCTCTAGTACGACCGCTTGTAACAAAAGCAATATCGGCTGCAAAAGCGACAATTTTAGAGTGATTTGGCAATGGATAGGCAATGATGGTGTTGAAACTGATATTCCAGAGATCTTCCTTTTAGTCACATGGCCTGCTAATGCCGTCTAGGTGGACTGCGAGCTGCGCTCGTTAATACTAATACTAATTCCAGAGATCTGGAATGGGGACATTCTTCGACTTGATTACGCACAATTTCTGTTTTGTTGTAATGAATCATGCTTTTGCTGTTTCTAAAACAATCTTGAACAATTAGAAACAAATTTTGAGGGAACTTTTGATTACGCACAATTTTTGTTTTGTTGTAATGAATCATGCTTTTGCTGTTTCTAAAATAATCTTGAACAATTAGAAACAAATTTTGAGGGAAGCAGGATTGTAAAACTGTTGGCCACCATAACGAATCAAAACCTTATTTAAAGTCAGGGCACATTATTCCAGAATGTAGTTGTTTGATTCGATTGTTTTTGATTTGCTGAAGAGCTGAATTAATTGCATGACTTGTTGCTTGAGTAGCTCGAAATAAGCTTCGAAACCCAAACTGGTTATTACTTATTAAGTTTTTGCTGTAGAAATTTTAGGCGGTCAATGAACATGTCTCCAGAAATTCTCCTTAGGTTGGGATAAGATTTATCGGACGATAAGATTTAGTTTCATCGGAGCTTTTATTCTTCTTGTCGAAGAATATAATATTGACAAAATTCAGGTAATCAGGAAAGGTCAAGATCGCGAATATAACGATTGCAGAAACTACAGATTATGTCAGCATGGGCTTGATTAATTAATTTTATAATGAGATTATTCATGCCATCTGGGTCTGGGGCCTTTTCTGAAGCTACGTTTTTAATAATTAGCTTGTTTTCTTGTTTGAGAGAATGTTATACTATTGTCTGTTTGAGGAACATCATTGCAATTACGTATTATACTTGAGTAAGATAATCTGCGGTTAAACCATCTTTCAGAACGATAGTGTCGAGAATTTTATTTAGGATTAAGAGAGTGCTGTCCTGAATGTCAGCAGAACTTGAACGCAAATTTGAGGGAAATTGGATTTGGGACGGTTTAAATACTTTGCTCTGGCGATCATATATAAGGTGCCACAAATTTCTTTTTGAGCAATATTTATGCCAAGTTTTTAATTTAGCTTCGAGAATCATCATCTTGTAAATTCTTTTTGTACTTTGCATTTTCTTTTTTGAAATTAATCTAGGCTAGGTGTCTTAATTCATTGTCAATAATCTACAGATCTTATTGGGAAGGTATTTTCATGGATTTCTTGGATTTTTGTTATAAAGTCTTCTGTTGCTTTATTTAGATCTTCTTTTGTTGAACTTAGTTGGAAGGAGGAAGTCATGGGAAATGCAGATTGTTGAATTTGCTTAATAAAGTCCTTTTCTTTCTTTTTAGTAATTTTGAAACGTTTCACTAAGACCGGTTTTGAATTCTCCTTAATTTAAAAGTAATATTAAAAGGCATTCCAAGACATTGTAATGCTGCTTACTTTCCCTTCAATACAACGAGGCTCTTGGATTAAAACAAAGTTTTTATGGCTTTGAGATAAGAATTCTGCTAGATTGTCAAACGCCGTTTTTGCTCTTTGTAAGTTGATTTGGGGAAACTGAACTGAATTAAATGGTATCGAGTTTTTTAGCAAGGTTGGAGGTAGTTTATTTTGTACCTTATTATCCATGCTCAAATCTTGAGTAGAAGCGTTGTTCTTTAAATTGTGTTCTTGGTTGTTAGTTGCAAGTGAAAAATTTTCAGTTGCGGATGTTGGCATCGCGCGGGGTTGTGGCTTTGTTCGGATACAATAATTTGCTGATTGAACTGCAGAACACGAAGAGATGTCAAGTTTATTATTTGATGTAATTCTCAGAAAAGCCGACTTGATATCTTCAGCAGCCCCTGAAAACAAAGGTGTTATGAGTACTGAAGGCAGACATAAAGATTAAAAATAGACTACGTGGAATGGTTTGCAGAAATGAATGAAAATGAAGCAGCGAATTAAAATCAGAGACTTGGCTCTAAATTTCGATTGAATAGTTAGAAAGAGGCACTTTTTGAATGAATCAATTTGGTTGCGGTAAGATTCAGAAAAAAAAAAGGTAGATAAATAATTTGTGAAATAAAATAATAACATTAAACTAGAAAGCAAAAATATTATTAATGTAAATAAAAATATTCGCAGGTTTCTTGTAAGTGTTATTTTAAAAAGTGATATATTATGCAAATTAAACTTTCTTCTGTACTGTTTTCCTTATAATGAATCACCTAGCCTCGTGAAATAAGATTTTTCAGCTAAAAATAAATACTTAAAACGAATTAATTTCTAAAAATAAAATAAGAAATTCAAACAAGTTTATAATTAGCTTTAGAAATAAATTCTGTAGATTTTAAGAACCAGAAATGTAAGATGCTTTTTACTTTGTTCCTCAACTAGCCTTTCTTGTTATTTTTTTTTCAACTGCTCTTTTCATATATCTGCAGCTTACTGAAATATGTAAATGATGGATAAATTAAAGGCATAATATGAGGTAAGGTATCATTGATTAGGTTGAGCCTAACAGTGATAGTAGCAGAGCTATCTCTTCTTGATTTTCTGTTCGGCTCAGCTATTGAGGATATAAATTGCAGCTTGCTAAGCGGGAGATTAAGAATTACACAGAAATTGATTTCTTATGAGTTTATTTGAATATAAGTGCAATAGTTTAACGCTGGATATTGTAAGTGCTAAATAGCTGCCTCTAGGTTTTAGTTAATTTCCTTTAAATGTTAACCGCTTTGTACCACTTCATAATAACGTTTCTGATTATGGTTCAAAAACCTAAGCTGAGGTTGAATAGATTTAAGTTATTGTTTTGTAAATCTGTCGAATTATTTAGATTTTATTTGATCGTCCGTAATAAGTGATAATTTTGTAAACCAGACATTGTTAAAGAAATAGACAAGCTCATTATAGAATTTATATGAAAAATGCAATCTTCGGATATAATTTGGAACTGCCTTTTGCTAATAGATTCCTAACATTTCGGTTTAATTGCATACATCTTCTTGCCTTCAATACAGATATTTTAAATCTGCAAAATGATTTGAATTTCTTACTAAATAGTCTTCAAATTATGCTATAGAAATTATTATTTTCTTGTCAAATGTTTCAGATACGCAAAATAAGTTTTTACATAAGGTGTTGCATACATTTTATGCCAATCTGTGCAGATGGCTTTGCTGTTATGACCCAATTTACTCCAAAACAATGTTTTAAAATCAAGCCGTGGTAAGTCTAAAGCCAAGTGTGACTTACTAACAAATAAATTTTCTAAATTGAAGAAATTTGCGAAAAAGTCGGCTCCGAAAGATTTCGTTCTTCTGTAGACATGGTCATCTTAGTGAAGACGACTATCATTGACACAGATTTTTGATTCTTAAAATCAAGCCATCTAAGTCGAAACTGATCTGCTAACAAATAAATATTCTGGAATTCGAAAAAAATAACGACTCCAAAAGATTTATTTTTCTTTGAATGTGGTCGTCTTTGAGAAAATGACTTTCACAGACAGAGATTTTTAATTCGCAGAAAAGCTTACCTTGCATAGAGCTCTTGGCATCAGTTAAAAGGTACTGAAGTAGAAGAATAATATCTGAATTTTTAACTAAAATTATTAATTAACGCCCAAATTGAGTAATGATTAACACGGAAATAAAACAAAATTTGGTAAAAATCGCTTTGCACTTAATTTTCTGAAATGTTTGTAGAGACATTAGGTTATTTGGAAGAAGGAGATGTGAAGAATGAGCAACGCCTTCGCCAGAACCCGAACCACGGACTTCTGGAATACGCAACTAGCGTGCTGACCACTACACCACGAAGGCATGCGAAGAAGATGGGAGAAACTATTTTGGACGGGATCCGCGCTGGTGGGCGTTTTCGAGCTTAGATTAAAAGTGATTATTTTAAGGTTAATATTGATTGTAGATTGGTGTAAATGTGATTTTTGAATTCTCCAAGCATTCTGGTTTCCAAAAAATCTTTGGTTCATGCTCCAGTGAAGTGTATTTTTCAAGTTATAGGGAATAAAAGATTTCTACATGCAGAGATTGCCATGTTTCCATGCGTGAGTGGCTTTTGACTGTTTTTGCATTAAAGATTCGCATCTGTGATACAAAACTGCTTTTACTTGATAGATTATATATTCCGGTTTGCAACTCTATTAGATTTCTTCAGTTTTCTTGAATATTTTGTGAAATATAGACTTTGAAAAATTCGAAGTGCGGATTTATGCCTAATGGATGCCGTTTGTTGTTAATTGAAATTGCAGTGCACCAAAAGATCAAGTCTTTCTGCCGGGTAGGACAGGGTCTCGAACCAATTTTTGGTGCATCATATCGACGTCTTTCTGCACGCTGGGCAAATTGTTCAACTTTCACGGTAGAACTCTGATTTTAATTGTAAAAATATTTTATGTGCTTCTGAATAAGAATTTATAGTTATTTTATTATTTTGTTAAATTTTAACATTTTTAGGAATTTTTGTCAATTTTGCATTTGTGATTTGGTTTAATTGAAGTACGTAGATAAATGTTTACTATATATTGAGGATATAGGATTAATTGTACTTATAAATACACATAATTTAAAGGATTACATGTTTTAGAAATTCTTTTAATTTCTCCCTAACCGCAGAATTTATTATTTGTATTAATTGTGTTACTACATTATATGAAAATGAGTGAAATAGACATAGAAATGTCCGATATAGTAAAAGAACTGTACAGGATTATAGATGAGCTAAAGGCAAAACGAGTACAAAAGAATTTGATCACAGAATTAAATGTGCAGGTAGATGCCATTATGAAATGGTCACAGAAGACATCACTGAAACTAATTGAAATGGAGGTAGCTAGGAGTAACGAGGAGACCCTGTTGGAGTTTAAAAAAGAAATTAAACAGATGATAGACAAAAAACTGGATAGCAGACTAAATAGGAATTGTGATGAAGATTTATTGAGTGGAAGAGATAAAGAGGTTGAGAAGGAGAAAAAGGTGAATTCAAATGAGTTGATAGTAAAACCAGTCACAAATGATATAGATGTTTATGATGAGCTGACTACACAAATTAAACCAGAAGAGATAGGAGTTAAATGTTTCAGCTCATATCGTCGTAGGAATGGTGACATGGTTATCCACTTAAAGCATAGATCGGATGTTTCTAAAATTGAAAATGCTATCATTGAGAATGCTAAGTTAAAGAATTTAGTACGCACACGTAGAAATAAATTTATTAAACCAAAGATCATAGTATATAACGTTAGTGATACAGTAGATGAAGAACTCCTGGTCTCTAGAATAAAGGAAAATTGTACATGTGATGGGAGCTGTGTGCGTCCAGTTTTTCGGATTAAAACAAATGAACACAGTGTCTCTCACAGGATCTATGGTGTATCTGCAAAATGTCAGGAAGAGATTCTGGAAGGAAACAGAGTAATGTTGGGTTGGAAGGCTTATTCTACTAAGCTCTTTATTCAGCCTAAGAGATGTTTAAACTGTCTTCGCTTTGGTCACACTAAGAAAAATTGTAAATTTGAAAAAACGTGTTCAGCTTGTAGTGGAAAGCACGAGAAAAGAGAGTGCCAAAGTGATAAGACCGAATGTATTAACTGTAAAGAAGCCTTTGAAAAATATGGAAAAAATGTGGATTATAAACATGATTCTTTTTGGGGCGATTGTCCGTCTCTTATTAGAGAGAAGAAATATATAAGGGATCATTTAAATTTAGAATACTAAATTGGCAAAAATTATCTGCGGTGGGGAGAATTATTATTTTGTTTTGAGAGTATATTTTGAATATTATTATTGATTTCCCTTACTGCATATTGATATTTTGAATTATAAACTCTATATATAATACATAATTCATTGGTTGTCTGGCGTAATAATTTCTACAAGAAGAAGATTAACAGGAACTTTGGAAATTTTCTTGCCCTTGCCTCCCAGGTAAGTTGGTAAACATTGTGATATTATTTTATATTGTAAATATTATTTTTAGATTGTATATATTGTCATTTGATTTTAGTATTGTAAATAGGAATAATTGGATGATTTTAAACCTGATTTTATACTTATATTTTAACATGAGGATTTTGAGTTGTAATGTAAACCATTGTAACGCTGCCGCATGCCGGCTCTCTGCAATTGATAATGTATTAGAAAATGTGCCTGATTTGATTGCAATTCAAGAACCTTATTATGTTGATAAAAAATTGGCTTATATGAAGAATGACTGGAGGAAAATAAATGCGGAAGCAGGCAGATCTGCGATCGTTGTGGTAAACCCTAGAATTGAATTTTCGGTTAAATGTAGCACGGATATTATTGTGGCAATTGAAATATATGAAAATGGACGGACTTTTGGTATTGCCTCAGTATATTTCTCCCCAGTGGAAGATTTGAACGCTTATCTATTGAAATTGGAAGATTTGTTGAATGTTTTTACTGAAAATTTTATGATTATTGGGGATTTTAACTCAAAACATTTTATCTGGGGGGCGAAGATTATAGATGAACGCGGTGTTTTAACGTATGATTTTATAATACAAAATGGATTAACTTTAGTGAATACAGAAGATTCAAAACCAACATTTTCATCTTCTAGGGGAGATGGATGGACTGATTTAGTTTTATGCTCACCAAATATGTCACCTAATAGAATCAACATGCAGATATTAGATGAGTCTACACTCAGTGATCATAACTATATCTTGGTAGAGGTTGATGAAGTCGAAATTAGGGAAGAAGATAAATATATCTTGACAAAGAATCTTAATAGGATAGAGAGATGTTGTGCCAAATTGAGAGGACATATTAATGAAATAGAAGATAGACTGACAAATACTTTGAATAAAGAAGATCTTGAAGAAATAGTGGAATGTATGGAAAGACATATTGGTAGACAAATGGATAGGGATTTGAAAAGTCGAATAAAACTAAAGAGAGGTTCTCTCTGGTGGAATCAAGACCTGGATCGATATAGGAGAAAAGTTCGTGCTCTAAGAAAGAGTTATCAATATAAAAATTTGACAGATGATATAAGAATAACAAGAAAGATTGAATACAAGAGATGTTTAGCGTCCTATAAAAAGTGTGTTAAGAAAGTTAAAAGAGAATATAAGAACTCGATTTTTATTCAAAATCGTGAATATTATGAAGGTCTCTTTAGAGCGGCTACAAATAAGTCAAGGAGACCATTTATTATCAGAGATGAGGATAACACGATTGCATCGAATATTGAAGAAAGATATAAAAATATTATTAAGGAGACTCTGAATATTGATGATGCTGATAAAGAGGATGCTGTTGAGAACATTAATTTTTTACAAGCTAATGAAAGAGAGCCGGACTTTACATACGAAGAAATTTATGAGATTATTGCAAAAATGAGAGATAGATCGGCCCCTGGTCTTGACAGAATAAGTTCAAAATTTGTTAAGTGTCTTTTCAATAAATACCCTTCCTTTTTTGTAATTCTCTATAATAAATGTATGCAATTACATGTCTTTCCTGAGAACTGGAAGGTTGGCAGACTAGTACTGCTACCGAAAGGTGAAAATAGGTTTCGGCCTATATGTCTTCTAAAAGTCTTTGCTAAAGTCTTTGATAAACTGATTGCCAATAGACTCTCTTATGCTGTTGAAAATGAAAAATTGATTGCAGATTGCCAGTATGGATTCCGGAAAGGGCGATCGGCAGATCTGGCCTTATACAATGTAATTACCACAATTCGAGATTTGAAAAAGGTAGAACATGTTGCCCTGGTGTCTTTTGACGTCAGGGCGGCATTTGATTCAGTAAAATGGTCCTCCGTCTTAAATAAAATTTCAAAACTCAATATTACAAAAAATCTGTTTTTGACTGTTAGAGACTACTTTAGAAACAGGAAGGTTATTTTTACAGGCATTTCAGAACAGATGTATGTAGAACAGCAAATTTACAAAGGGTGCCCTCAAGGGTCATGTAGCGCTCCCCTGTTCTGGGCCCTGACAGTGAATACACTTCTCGCCGAGTTTAACATACCAAATGCTAGAATTGTATGCTACGCTGACGATATTTTGATTATCATAAATGGAGTGTCTCTGGAGAAAATACAAGAGACTTTTGTCGGTGTTGAAAGAAAATTGACTGACTGGGGTAAGAAAGAAAAAATTCAATTTAACATAGATAAAACATATGGTTTGTTTTTTCCAAGAGGCGGTGTCAAAACCCGTCCACCTAGATTGAAGTTTGAAGGAAATAATATTAAATTTCAGAACAGTATTAAATATCTCGGAGTCATAATAGATGAGAAATTAAATTTTATAGATCACTTCAAAAGTATTCATAGAAGTACTGAAAAGATACTCCAATTCTATAGAAATAATTTTAGCGGTGATACTCTACGGATGAAGGCGGAAATTTTGAAAAAGATCTTCAGTTGTGTGGTTTTGCCTAAGATACTGTACGGTATAGGTGCGTGGGGCCCAAGGGCAGGGGAACTGATCAGGTTGCGCAATAAATTAAACTCATTGCAGAGAGGCTGGATGCTGGCCGTTACAAGAGCATTTCGTACCGCATCTACTGAGGTCATAAGTGTTTTGGCAGGCATTCCGCCTCTCTCGTTCTCCTATGAATTTTATTATCAAAAATTCTTATTGTCTAATAATTTGATTGAGGAAATACAAATGGGAGAAATTACTGTGCATAGTGATGCTTTTCAAAGATTTTATGACGAAATAATACATCCAAAAGATAAAATATGTATTATTTATGATTGTACTTATTTAGAAAATCAAGAATTAGACATTTATACAGATGGCTCAGGATTCGAGGGTGGAGTGGGTTGTGCATTTGTTGTTTTCTTTCATGGAATCGAGATTTTTAATAACAGAATAATGTTAAAAAATATGAACTCAATTTTTCAGGCTGAAACTTACGCAATTTATGAAGCCCTCAGATGGATAGAGAAAACTCTGAAAGTGAGATATAATATTAATGTCTACTCAGACGCATTATCGGTACTTCAGTCCCTCTCGGGTCCTGGGCATAAGAATTATTTATTGCATGATATTAAGATTATTTATAAGCGTTTAAAGTTTGTTCATAATATTAAATTGCACTGGATGAAAGCCCATGTGGGACATAAGGGGAACGAGAGGGCGGATGTATTAGCGAAATCTGCTGCCCTTGGAGAGGGAGACTTTGATTGTTATATTCCTGCCTCTAAAAGGAAATCAGTAACAGCTCTGTATGTAAATAATATAGAAAAATGGAGGTTAAGCTGGGGGTCGTCAGATAAAAATCAAGGAATACTAAAGAAAATTAAAATTGATAAAAATATGAATATTTATAATGATATAGACGTAAATCAATTAATAACAGGTCATGGACGATTCCCGGCTTACCTAAAACGATTTGGTATACAAAATAATGATTGTTGTAGAACTTGTAACAAAGTTGGAGATGCTCAGCACTATTTTGATGACTGTATATTAACTGGGAGTGCAAGGGTTAAATATAAGAAGAACTATAAAATTGATATAAGGAAAAACTATAAGAACTTAATAGATTACAGTAGGACTGTTATGAAGATTCTAAATACAAATAGAGAAGCAGCGGGAATTGATGTTTAAGTGTTTAAAAATCCGTTCAATAGTCAGTTTTTAATGTATATTTTAAAGGAATGTATTGTTGATATACTGAATGTTATAATTTCGATGTTTTATAATTTTAATTTTGGTATGTAGTTTGAAAACTGATGTCAAAACCTGATGTTTAATTGATGAATTATAGATTTTGTAAATTATTGTTTAAAGAGAGGATAATACCATAAAACCTTTTTGCTAAATGTGAATAGAAATTGTAATGAATAATGTAAAATATTAGAAATGTTTGAGATATATTATCAATTGTAATTTTTATATTTATATCTTTTGTGATGGATCATGTGAAATGAGGCAACAGAGTTTGTATTGCTCTGAATTGTACTACATGTGTATGTGTTTTTCTTTTATTGACATTAACACAATTTAAGATTTAAATAATTGGGACTGACAGATAGAATTTCCTTTCCGTTTTTATATTTTTAAATATAAGTTTTAAATTGATTAATTTTTACTTACTAGTAATTTTAGATAATTGACATTAATTTTTTCACCAATGCAGTCCTTTGTTTTGCTTTTAACACTACGCACCTGTTTTAAAAAATTTTTCTGTACTTGGAGTACATGAAATTAGAAACTCATAAATATGCTTTATTTTACAAACGGGGATTTATTTAATTTAAACATATTGCCACTGAGAACTAGTGTCTCAGTGGTTGTTAGACGGACCCCACGGTTGATGATCTTTCCGTAGGTCAGATAGGCTTTTTTTCGGTACTAGTGGTTTTAGGGATCTTAGCATTGGCTTTCTTTACTCCCCTGTTGTTGTGGTATTTGTTGTGTGTGTTTAATTAGATGTAGATTTTAGATGTTCTATATTTTTGTGTTGGAAAAGTGGAGTTACTCTTGTCACAGTTCTGTTGGTTTTTTGATGGTAATGTATTGTGATTTTTGGTTTGTTCTTTGTTTTGGATTTGAGGCCTATTGTGTTTGATTGTACCGATTAAATCACAGACCTATACATTTTGTTTTTGAGATTTTTAGTTATGATTTTTGGGATTTTCCCTTTTTTTTATTGGTAGTTCCCTGGTTTGTTTGTAATATGTATGGTTACATGTTGTATGTTCTTTTTTCTTGTAACTAACGGTGTGATTTTATGATTTTCTTTAGTTTTGTTGGTATGAATGGATGGATCGGTCTTTTAATTGCATCCATACTAAAATGTATCTTTTTGGTTTGATTTGTTCACATTATACTAACCTTTTTTTTTTGTTGCCCGGTTCTTGAGGCTTTGGTTTTCTGGGGCTTCGGCTTATACTATGATAGTTATTACATCGTTGTATTTTACATAATTTTATTCTGGACACGGCCGGACCGACCGTTGTCTTCATTGTTTGTTGTTAGATGGGCTAGCTCTTAATTTGAGCCATACGACTGGAGCATTCCAGTCAGGTGGGCCGGAGGTCTGCGCCCCCATTACTACCTTATATACTCCTCCTTTTAAAGGGCGACTGGGGTTCAGGGGACCCAGTCGCCAAATCGCGGTGATGAAGAATCATCATCCACCACCTTTTTAGTTCGGGCGCCAGTTGTAAAGACATTAGGTTATTTTCGATGTCAGGAAGTTGAAGACATGAGCAAGTCCTCGCCGGGACTCGAACCATGGTTCTCTCGAATACGCTTCGAGCATGCTGACCGCTACACTACGAAGGCATGCGAAAAAGGTGGGAGAAATACCACATACGTTACTAGTAAAGAATGTTTTAAAATACGGAAAACAGATTTCACGGATAAAGGAAGAGAAAAGAAATCAAAAAAACTTACATTATAAATTTTACTTTGTAGCATCATTAGGTTATTTCAATGCAGGAATGTGAAAAATGTTCAGTGTCTTCGCCAGGATTTAAACTCTGGACTTCCCAAATATGTGTCAAGTGTGCTTACATTTACAACATGAACGCATGTCTAAAGGAGGGAGAATTTACCTTATTAATATATGTATCTAATACATGGATGTGATATTGCAGTGCTTGTAAAGAAGAGCATGTTCTGAGAGGCTCGCAGGTGTAATATAGCGTAGGATGCAAATTTTTTCTTCGAACTGCACACTTGAATATATTTATATAATTATCATTAAAACTTATACTTAAACATAAAAAACACTTATACGTAAAAACTTATATATATGCTTTATCAAGTAAAGAACTTGATAAAGCAAACAGCATCTTGGATATATTTTCTGTAAGACAAAGTAAAACATGGTTTTACTTTTCTGAATTGTTCTGATGTTTAAATGTAGTAATACAAGAAAATATTTAGTATTAAAAAAATATAAAAAATTCAAGGTTTGAAATTTGTTGTGACGAATTAAGATTAATGTCTTCTCTTATGTAAGATAACATATGATAAATGAGCTTATTTCAATTCCTCTAACTCTAAAGCAATTAATATAAAGGAACATATTTTAAAATCTCTTTCCGTTTATTCTCAGGTGACTGATATAAAAGAATATATTCTTTAAAATTCTTAGCCTGGTTTCGCTAAAGAAATTTTAAGAACTATAAGTCAGTTATGCGAAGAAAGAGAAACAGTATCAAAATGTTTGTTGTTGCAACTGACTTTTTGAATTAAGAATTAGCCACGAGTAACCAACCATGTTCACAAAATGCAATGCATTTAAGTCATACAGGGCTGATGTTAGACTGATGACCAATGCTAGATCGGCGAATAAAATGTAAAACAACATCAAATCATATTAATAATTAAACCGTCCTTTAAAAATATTATCCGGCATTTTCGGTTGACCAAAAATTGCTTTCGGATAGACAGCTTAGAATACCACTTATTGGAAAATTTTATTAGGGAAATTAACTTGTATTCATCTTATACACGGGGGAAAATCTCACTCAGCCAACCCGTTCTTAGGAATTTGATCCCGACAAAAATTTACAGTGTTTAGCAATCTTATCTACTCAGCCATAATCATCCAAACATTGACGGAAAATACGAAAAGCCTAGAATTAAACGTTTATTTACGAAGATTGCAGAAAGATCTCTAAGGTGGCTTTCTCTGCCTTTATTTGAATACGGCAAAGTATTAGAATGCATCTACCTAAGAAAAATTATGTCGTCGTGAAGAAATTGTACGGAAAAACTAAATTCGCATTTACGATACGTATAGGTCAAATCCCAAAAATACCTATGCAGCCAGCCCGATCGTTGGGATTCGTAACTGCTAACAATCCTTTAGCTGCCTTATACAGGAAAAGCAGCAGTTGTAACAAGAGGAAAGGAAAGTGAAAATTATGAAATTGTAAATTCATTATACTTTCAGGATATAAATCAGTAACGAAAATATGTTTTGTGATTTTAGGAAAGCCGATCATTTTCAATATAAAATCATGTCCCTTTGATGACAGTGTTTTGAGCTACACAGAGTAAATTAATAAAAGTTACAGATTTGAGACAAATGAATTAATTGTATCAGTACATTATTGCAGATTTACACAACGAAAACACAGTTCATTTTAAAATGCGTGATTAAGAATTGAACTCTTTGAAATAGCTAAACAAAACAATTTATTTTTTTATAAATTGTTTTGTTTAGCTGTAATATATCAAACGTACTATGTTGTGTAGCTATAATATTTTAAACGCTATAATATTTTGTAATTCTATAACATTTCAAACGGAAATCTCCTACATTTATTTTGATTGCAGAGCATTAATCGCTATTTCAAACATGTAACTGATTTCTGTGGCACCAAATGTTTTGTGCACATAAAACTTGCAGCTAGACTTAGCATGGCAAACAAAATTTTATAAATCAAGAAGGGATGTTGTCAGTTTTTGTTTTTGACTCTAAATTTCATAAGTATTTCTGTAAAAAAAGTTCAAAACACATTCTAAAAGAATTTAAAGTGCACATTGTTTGTTCTACTAGTATTTTTAGGTCGTCTATTTCATACTTTTGTGATTTCCATGTTTCATGAATTTCATTCTACTGAGGTTTTCTTTATTAATTTTGTCATAAATTTTTTATTTATTTAAACAATTTTTTATGTACTTCTGATTCTTCATTTCTAACCGGTGAAAAATTAATGCCATTGGATTTAAGTTGATGTAAAGAAGTGGGTCGCCCAGCAGCACCACAGAACCGGAGTTCGATCCTCGGGCTGGGCAAGGTTGACTCAGCCTTTCATCTCTTGAGGGGTCGATAAAATGAGTCCCAAGTTCGCTTGGGGACTAAACACCGGGGGGGTCCTGCGACAAGCTGACCGCTTGTCCAGGCAAAGATGCACAAGTACCCCGAAGCCCACGGTCTAGAAAGCAGATAACAGGGCACTGCGGCCATGGCTCTCTAAAGGCTGTTTGTGCCACAAAGTTTAGTTTAGTTTCTAAAGAAGCGGCTGGTAAGTTCAGATTTGAATACTCGAACGATTTAAATTCTGAAAACTTTACATCAGAAATATTTAAATAATAAAAGAAATATTTAAAATCAGGCAACTATACAGATAGAGCGTTTCGCAAACAGAGAAATACCTCTACCTCATGGAAGAATGTTAGTGGCTCTGTCAGAACGATAGGTATTATAGTTACAAACAATGATTTTGAGTACCTGGGCGAAGTGTGGTTTCTTGTAAGAAAAATAAGACGTGATTAATGAGCAAAGCCCTCGCCGGGACTCGAACCTCGGGCCTCTCGACTACATGTCGGGTATGCTTCCAATTACACCACAAAGGCGTGCGGAACGAAGGAAGAAAATGCATTATACGTGCAATATGTGAATAATGAAAAGTGAATTCTCAAAGCTTAATCATAACACCTTTTCGAAGAATCCTTTATTGACTCTTTAAAATTCACACTGCATCGACTCGACGCTAACACACTACGTCTCACTCGGGGGTAACTCAAGTAACAAGAACTAAACTAAAAATTCGAAGATATTCCCAAGTAAGTAGAATTACGCTACAGGGCTCAGAATATCCTGTTTTCTAAAATATCTAGTGGCAGCAAAGTAATAGCTGTTACCCCACGTTAATCAGCAATAAATGTAAAGAAAAAGCTACAAAAAGTACAGTGTTCGCTCAAAGTTTCTAACTGCCCTTCTAGAACTCGGTATTTAAACCTTTTCTGCTCAAGGTAAAATTTACATTACTTCAGGCGCGCTACCAAATTTAAATATTCCGGCATTGGCAATTAGGGGAAATGAAGGCTTATAGGAAAGTAAGCATAAAATTAAATTTAACGGGTTAGTTAAATAAATATAAATCCCTACAAGGTTTTCTTTTAATCAACCCAGTTATCTTGTTATTTTGTCTTCCGCCAGCTTCCATCAGAATGCTTAAAGTATAAATACGGTTCAAGTTTCTATGTCTTTCGGAGAGCGCTTGGCAGCATAGGATGATAGACGCTCCATTTTAAATTTCTTGCTGTTGCAGTTTAGCTTCCCGGGAAAAGTTTACACATAACTATGGTTTAGGCTAGACTTGTAAATTTCATACTTTGCATTTGATTCGGTTTAAACGTGTGTGCTGTCTATCCGCAAATCTGCACAGTTTGTTTTGTGCACAGACTTTCAGTTTCTTTAGATCGACCTGTAAATCCTCTGACCGGCAACTCCGCATTTATACGGAATAAAATATTTTTTGTCTTGTTTCTCAGAAAATATATATAAATGCATCTTTAAATATTTGTAATGGAACCATTTGTAGAAATGAAATTGAATGTGAAACATTGTAAACCAAGAGGAGATTATCCATCGCTAATCAACTAGCATTATGTTAAAACTAATTTGATAGTAATTAAATAGCATTAATTAAGTAATATTAAAAGCTAGGTAACGGAATAATCAGCTATAGTCTTCCTCGGATTCGAACTCCAGATCTGTCGATTGTTAGACTCACGTGCTACCAGTTGCACTCCGGGAACCCACAGTGGGAAAGTGAAAGTTCCCTGTAGCATTTCTCAATAATTAAGGGAAATGAAAAAAAATGTTTCAATGAAACCAAAGTAGAAGCTTGAGAAAAGCAAAATAATAATTTCAAATATCTTTAATAAAAAATACTCGAAGTAAAAGCAATTTTATTAAATGCTGATAAATAAACTTCACGTTATATATATATATAGGAAAATAGCGTACAATGGTTATTTCACAGGAAATAAATGACGAAAAAAATGACGACTGGAAAATAATTATAGAACTTTTTTCTGTCAAACATGATATCAAAGTTAAGTTAGAACAGAAATTTCTTTAAGGCAGTCTGGGACCTAAGATATGACATTCTTTCTGGGGCCCCAAAGATCATTTCCTATGTTTTTATGGTGTAGAAATAGATTCAAGATGAATTAAGAGATGATTAGGGATACAAAGCCGTAATCTTGTGGGTCTAGGTAATAATCAGGCCCACACTTTGGTTGTTACCTAATGTTTTGTGAACAATTTTAAAAAAGAGAAAATAAGTAAAAGAGCTGCTTTCTCAAGCGAAGTAAATTTATTTATCTGGTTGCATGAAATTATCTTAGATGTTATTTCTAAGAAGATCTAATCGAAGAAAAATGATAATTTCGAGATAGTGGATGATATTTTTATGTCTTATCTATAATGGTAAAAATTGTTGTTTTTGGTTGTTTGAAAGAAATACGTATACACGAATAGACCTGAGAACTTGGAAAGTATCCAGTTCTCTTATCGTGGTGATCTAATGTTTTCTGTCTAGGATTTTTTTTTTGTAGGATTTAAAGTACCCACCCATTTCTTTGCAAATAAGCCATAATAGTTATAAATATCGACTGGCATTAGTACAGACTAAAAGAAGCCGTTACGGTATGCTTTTACAATTTTGTGCACTTAAGGTCTGCTAGTTATGTTTCCGCCAGTAAGGAATGGAAAATCACAGCTTAGAATCAAAAGCTTGAATTCTGGAAATTGTTCGGAACACACTTCGTCCAAAGAAAAGAAAAATAACTAAAATAAAACATAAAAAAATGCTTACTATCGTATTATTCCCAATATTCTTATATATTTCACGAGTTTGTTAAAATGCCGTTTCATTTACATGCACACCCGCGCACAAACGCATATATTGTTGCGTTCTGCACGGATTCGTGAATTTAGAATGATTGACGACAACACTTGATGAAGAATGAAAACACTATTTATTAGCCAGTGTTACTCAGGATAGCTCCAAAACACGTTTACAGTCGCCGAAAAACTACGACAAACACGCTGAAACAATCAGTAACACAGTCTTCAGGCTATAACGGTGAAGACAGCATCAAGGCAAAGCACTAGACTAAAGCTCCCGACTCAGTTCGGTCATTCTCAGAACTCAACCTGCTCTCGAGACTCTCTACGCTACAACTTGGGATGCATTCGACCATACACTCCATAGATCCGACGATGAATTCGCTAGACTCGCGATACACTAAGAGACTCCGACGAGACACAATCGCGATGCACTAACTCGCGATACACTGACGAGACACCTCGACACTAGACTGCTACATTGGGTACAGGCAGGGTTTATATAGTTTTTGGCCTGCCTTCGAGAACATTCTGGGTCAAACTGGTGAGAATGTGTACGTTCTCCATCCGTTTATGGCATATGACCAATTTTGTCGCCAAATGGGAGATTTCGTGCCAAATCTAGCAACCCTGTTTCCCTTGCCAATTTCTGGCAACCCTAAACCAGCTTTGCGGGGAGGCTATCTTTCCGTAGCTGGACATTTTGTAACACTGCCCCCCTTTCAAGGACTGCAAGTCCCGGGCAGTACAATCCTTGATCAGAAGCCAAATTCGATGCAAACAAAACGCAATAAAAAGAACAACATAACTAAAGAAAGTACATATTTACACTAAACAAAAGCTACATATTTACACTATTTATAAGTAACTATGTACAAGTTATATGCATAAATTTACCACATAGCAATTTTAAATTTTATAAATTAAAGTTCAAACTGAATTTCAGTCTCAGGCTTTTCATTATACCCGTGTCAAATACTCTTTCACAGCAATTCTCAGATGTATTTCTATTTTACATATCACAATCTGAAGATTCAGTCCTTTCAGACTTTTCATCCACAGGAAGATCTGAAGCAGTTTGATCAACACTCTGTAGTTGATTCGCATCATGTGTACAGTTTACCTCGGTACTTTTAGAAGTTGGTACAGTTGGTACATGCCTTATTTACCTATATTTCCTGAAAGCCAGTTCCGATCTTTACATCAGAGTTATAAATAGAATTTGATCATTTACAAACAGTAGTGTCTTGGTTTAGAATCAAGTTGATGTCTGTACAACTTGTATTAGGAGAGACGCACTTGGTTTGAGAAGTGGTTGTACTTTCTTGCAATACTGGAACACTCTACTTAAGCTGTACATCAGCTTCTCCCATCTCTGCATCGCGTGAGTTTTCAAGTGGTTCAATACTTGCTAACTGCGACTTCATAACTTTACTATCAGATTTTACCAACTTAGCAGTCACATTTTTCACTTCCTCTTCTATTTCAGGCACTTGAGAGTCAAAATCTTCTTTGTCGTCTTTTATTTCTTCACGTTTCCGTTCTTGTTCTTTAATCCCGTTAGATGTTTTCTCCATTATTTTTTCATCTCTCTCAGACATTTCACCAGCTACTTCCTTCATTTCTTCATTCTTCAGATGCCACTTCTGTCACTTCCACATCTTCTTTTATGGCTCCAGTTTCTTCTGTAAGCTCCACTTTCATCTGTTGGAGTTGTTCTCGCAGCTTTTCTTGGCCGACTTTTATTTCTTCTCTTCCGGCTTTCATCTCTTCTCGTCCGGATTTCATCTCTTGAGGCTTTGATCTCAGCCCTCATCTCTTCATATACAGCTTTTATCTCATCATATCCGGCTTTGATACCAGCCTTCATCTCTTCACATCCAGCTTTTATCTTTTCATATCCGGCTTTCACCCTTTAACGATTTAACTCGGAATATCTCGTACCTTTACGCAGGCTTCTTAACGGTTTGTCACGGAATATTGTCATTTTAAATGTAACCTTGAAAACGGACTGTCCCGTGTTTTTGTTAGAATTAAAAGATACGTCAAGAAGGGCTAGCCCGGATTTTTGTCTTACTTTCCCCCTCAAATGCCCAAGCGGACGAACCTCTCTCCAACACTGACGACAACAGCTAACTTTCCGCGCTATTGAGGTTTACGGATAGACGAAGGTCTATTGAGTTTTACGATAACAGCCTTACACTGATTCGAAAGAAACAAGAAATTTGTTACCAGTTAGAAAGTTAATAGGAGAAGAATTAAGAATTTCTGTTTTAGAAGTTGTTTAAGAAATTTAAAAAAACGGTTTTTATAGAATAAGCTTTTATTCATAATTTATAAAAGGATTAATAAATTAAAAAACGAAAAGTAGATACTGTTCAGCTACCAGAAAGGATTCAGAAAGGTATTTATGTACGTCGTGTGTATGTGACCGTGTGCATATAATGTATAAACACATACTACCTTCATATATATATATATACTATATATATTTTAAAGGGAAAAAACTTTATTGCAAGGACAATGGGAACAAAGTTAAAAAACCAAGTCGAAATGCGCTAAAGCTGCAGGTTCGAAAATCTTTAAAGAGATATTTTTAAAGGAGAGGAGGTAGTTTAGATGACACGTTTACTGAAAATTACCAGTGAAGGTCCTAATCATTTAGAATCTCGAAAAGAGTTTCGCCCTAAGGTAGTACTAGTAAACATTTGACTAAAATAAGTCTTGAATGAAACAAAGGTAAAACATTTTGAGAGTAAACATAGAGCAACCGAGTAAAATATTTTAAATTATATAATGATCTCCCGAGCGCTTCAAACAGGGAAAAGTGATTAGAAGCCTTGTACCTAGTTGATCATTGAGTTTC
>KK113074.1:50781-72971 GCA_000611955.2 Stegodyphus mimosarum | reverse complement strand
TTTGAATATTATATATATATATATATATATATATATATATATATATATGCATACATGAACACACACATCCTTAAATATATGCATACATACATCTTTAATCTGGTCCCGATAACAGAATAGTGCTGCAAATTATTATATAAATTAATAGGAATAAGAGATTAAATAATATTCTTTACAAAATTCATTTACAAATTTATATCATGAATAATAAAAGAAATGTGTCGCCTTTGATATATTTTTGACATTGCGATTCGACTATTTGATTTCGTTATTTAAGCGCCAACACTTTTGTGATTCGTGATATAAATTGCACATAATTATTGTAAAGAGGCTTAGTTAATCTCTTGTTCCCATTAAAATATGTCATGAATTATTTTTTTTGCTTTTGGCTTATTATGAATTTTATAAGTTTTGAATAAAAGATTATTTTGTAAAACCTTTTTTAAAATTTTCTAAAATTTTTATCTTTTTATTCTTAATAACATAATTTCAATGAAATTTTTCAGCAATTAATAATCATTTTTTCACTTCCAATAAAGTAAATAAATAACAATGAATAATCATTTTTTTACTTCCAATAAATGTCTCAAATAATCGAAAAAATTTTCTGACTTTCAATAATTCGCGCGGAAATCAGAAGTTACGTCAAAAATTTCATACAAATTTATTTAAAAGAATATTTTACTCTGGTGCAAACATTAAGGTTTTGAGACTTTTGCAGTTCGTTTTGCAAATGAAAATATGTGCAAAAAATCGTGTCAACCTTAAAAAAAAATTAAATGGAATTTTACAAAACTCGTTTTACCATATTGTAATTATCATCCCCTAATCAACATTTTTGCAAAATTTGAACTCGATAGCTTATCAAGTTTAAAAATCTTTTACGACCTTCTGTTCATAGCGGCAAATACCATGAGTGAACTAAGTATGTATTACTTCTATGCAGAAATATGATTCTGTTTGAAAGAGGTTATCAGAAGAAATTTCGCATATTTTGAATTACTTATATAACTACTTATACTCGCTTATGAGATATTCTGTCATTTTGTAAAAATTATTTTATTTAAAACACTTTTTCTCTCTACCATACTTAATGATCTAATCAGCATTCTGATGAATGGAAGGTTATGGAAAACCAAACATTGAGTAGGTACTCATAAATTTAATGTCATAAATGCTTTAAAAATACAACTCTTCCTATGTGAGTAGAATTTTTTATCGCCTCATGGCGAGGAATTTTTGTTAGATTGCTTTAGCAATCGGTAAAGTTTCATGGCAATTTTAGGTAGTTTTTTTTCTTTTTTTGGGGGGGGGTTAGTTTTCAGTTGTGTTTGCCCTACCACCAACCTCTCGAGAGGTTCGCCTCATATTTGGAGTGCCCCCATGCCGCATGGGCACTATACGCTTACAAACATCCATGCCTTCTCCGCGATTCGAACCCATGCTCTTCGGCACGGCAGTCAAAGACGCTAAACACTATACCAGTTGGGCGCCAATTTTCAGTTGTTCATGAGTGCTTTGAAAAGCTTTGCTGCTTAAAATGTTAATTGCTTAAAAATATTTGCAGTCTCATGCAATTTGATATTTGCATGTTTTTAGCTTAATATTTCTTCAAAAAGATAGAAATATATTTGTAATACAGACGGATTTAATGTATTTGGATTACGGCGAAGCACGCGATTGTTTATCTGCCCAAGAGAAAGGAAACTTTTTAAGAGGATCTGCCTTGTATTCACGTTCCACTTGTAAAAAAGCCATGAAAACTTCCAGGCAACCAGTTCGTTCACCAGGATTTGAATCCATGTCGAGCTACCTGTGCTCAGGGATTTTAGATGCTCTGCCAGTGGGGATCCGGAGTCTTATTTAAAATCTTGTTTCGAAATCCTCTATCCTGATTTAGTGTGATAGATACGAGGGTTAGGGTTATTTGAATACACCAAAGCACACGAGAGCTATCGTCTTTCGTAGAGCCCTTTTTACGGGAAAGTAGGTTATGTTACACATGGAAAACCAAACGGGCAGGAATCCCGTTCGTTCGTCTGGCTTCGAACCTGGGTCGAACTGCCAGTATCCAAATGTCTTAACCATTTAACCACTGAAGAGGCCGTAAGGAAAAAGTAAATATTACCATAATGTTCTGTATGATATCTAACAAACAGGTAAAATATATTTCCTTTCTGAAATAATCTTGAACTCAAATTAAGGTTTTTTTATGCTAATAATTAATATAATTATGCATCAGTCTTAGCACGTCATCTCTTTCAAACAAATTTCTGTATTCAAACAAGCAAACGAATTGAAATAAATTTATATTGTATTTAAAGCAAATAAATGCGGGTAAATTTGGTTTTTAATAATGATTATTTCTTTTTGAAAACTGTTAAATATATTAATATTTTTGCTTATTATTAATTCAAAAATTTAAAGAAGTTTCGTACTATTTTGTGTGTATCCTATCCATGTACCGGTTACTAATCTCTAGACTTGTTGACGGGTCCATATTTTAAAACATAACGCTCTACGTGTAGCGTTAATGTAAGCCAGTGTTTCTCAGAAATTCCTCCACGGAAATATCTTTTACGTTAGGGATATAGATCTCGCGTGTTTAACCCCAGACATCAATTTGTAGGATTTTAAACATTAGTAATCTGAAAATAATTCAGACCATGATATCATTCGTAACAGGGAAGTGCTAGGCAAGGTACACAGCATTGGTCGATACTCCTCAGAGCAGAACTCAACAACAGAAGCAATAGATGACTGTCTGGAAATGAAAATCCAATTTATATCAAGTTTATTCTGTGGAGATTCAGGCTTCTTGAAGACTGCCGATCATTTGTTTCTTTGTTGCCTCCGACGACTCTTATCTTGCTCAACCTTAGGCGAAAAATACCTCCTACATTGTTAATGGCATAGTAACGAGATAAAGCGATGAATAGGAATAAAGTACCTTCTCCCCCTTTTTTTTAACATTTTGGATTTCTCTTTTCTCAAAACCCAAACATTACGAAAATGAGTTTCAAAACGCACATTCACTGAGTTACAAAATTTTTTAGCAATAAAACTGTAAAAAGTATTATAGATACATGTGTATGTGTGTGTGTTTGCGTAAGCGTATGTGCGCGCGGGCCTGTGTGTGTAGTAAAATAAAAGGGAAAAAAACGTAATATCAAAAATAATGAAAGAATTGGAAAGAATTTCAATAATTTCGAAATAAAAGGAATTCCTTTTTATTACTTTCGTGCTTGAAAGACTGTTGGATTAAAAAGTAATAAATTAATACATAAATGAAATAAAAATAAAAATTTTGAGTATGAAAAAGAAAGAAATAGAATTAATTAATAAATCAGAGACACATTGCTTTTTTTCCTCCCTGACAAAAACATATGACAATTGAGGGATGTATTTGAATAGCTTTCATCTTAATTAGTGTCTAAATACCATTTGGGTTAACATATTTTAGAAGGTATATAGTTTGTTCGAAATGGGCTTTTTAAAAATTTGATCCTTTAGTAAGTGTGGGTAAGATCACTGAATCAAATGTATCTTGCTTTCATAAAATATCATTTATACTTTGATTTTAATATTTCCTTCTTTTTAAATCATGTTTTTATGATTTTTTTCTTTACAAAATCAACAATCATCAATTTTCAGAATGTATTTTAATAATTTTTATTTGATTTGATGCGTCAATAATATTTCATGTTAACGTATTTAGTTATGTGCATAAATTATAAAGTTATCGGAATGGGCTTTCGTGTACCTCATGCTTTAAGATTGCTGAATGAAGTATACTTTTCCCTTCAAAAGTGTCATTTAAATATTCATTGGAATGTTTATTTCTTCTTAAATCTATGTTTTCAAGAAATGGCCTGTATTTCTTTTACGCATTTAAAAAAACCCACAAATATATTACGCTGCCAGCTTGTTAAATCACCATGAACAGACGCCGAAAAAAGCCTTTAATCCAAAAATACACCACGTTATGACAGAAATTCTTTTATCACATTTATATGTATATTTATGTTACTTTTATTTCTCATTTGACAAATTATGGCATTTTTCGAAATTTCTCAAATGTGAAAGCTACTTTTTCTTCAATAATTTTTACAGAGTGGAGTAAGTACACTATTATTTAAAAAGCGTTAATTCTCTTATTTCAATTCGACAACAATCGTGGTGGAGGTAGAACTGTAGTACATTGGTGTAATTTATTTGTTCAGGGTTCATATCTCGGCAAACAGGCTAGCTACGGACCAGGAGTAGCCAAATACGTATAAAAAAAACCACATAAAAACAAACCTCTACAGAAGTATAATTAATATGTTAATATCACAGCATATTCCATTTCTATATAAATAGATGCATAAACATAAAACGGAACTGTTGATTTCATTGTTTATCCTTTTTCAAAATTTAATTCCTTAAATGTAATTTTTAACAGTAAACGATATTCTGCTAAGTTATATACAAATATAATATAAAAAATATTACTGATAATTATTTATATCCTAATTTATGTCATTCAAAGCAGAATTGGAAAACTCATTTATATCATATTTAATCAAAACATTTTATGCAGTTTTGGGGAAAGGAATTTTTGGAGGTTTGTTTCATTTTCAGCGGTGAATTCAAGCATTAAAACATTTTTACTGTATTTCCTTAATCATACAAAAGTAGCAAAGTATTTTTTTTAAAATAATTTGTAAATGTAATAGTATTCTTGTTTATCCTTTGTCATATGACTAAAAATAAAAAAGCGGTTTGTATTCAATATTTATTTTTATTCACAATTATAAATTACAAATACTTGGCCATTGGTACTTAAGACATAGTTTTTCCATATTATCACTTTTCTATTAGTCCTTGAAATTATATTAAGGTCCTGATAGAATTCTTGTATGGTAATCCCAAGATTACACTAAACCACGGAGATACTAATAATGACAAATTTTTAATGAAAATAGAAAATTATTTAAATAAAACAGAACAGAAATGATTAAAATTGACTATAATTATTCTTATACTCTATTTCATTTCATTACTATAATTTCAATTATTTCCTGAAATACTGGAATGCAGTCATATACACTGGTGTGCAATAATTAAGGACGAAGTCGAAAAATTAGCATATCAGCTGAACGAAGAGGCAGAGCGGACAGAAAGACCAATCAGGAGATTAAGTAAGGTGATGTACGGTAGCACATGCGCAGATATGCAGGTAGACGTAATGGGGGAGTGTCTGAGTAGTATAAAGCATGTTGTCGGTGTAAGATCAGTATTTCAGGCAAAGAGATTGCACACCGTATAGCAGTTAAAATCCCACCGAGTTGCTGCCTCAGCGAGAAATGGCGAATAATCAATCTGTTAGACGACATCTGGATGCTTTTACCCGAGGTCGAATCATTGGGAAGTTGGAGGAAGGCCGCAGTGTGACAAGTGTGGCTGCAGAGTTCGGAATTGCTCACAGCATCGTTTCACGACTTTGGAGACAATTTCAAACTACAGGAACAGCTATCCGGGGGTTTAGTAGTGGTCGTCCACGAGGAACCACACCCGCAGATGACCGGTATATTGCCTTACAGGCCAGAAGAAACAGGCGGCAGACAGCGGGAGAAATCGCTAGACACACGACACAGGCGACTGGACGACCGATATCGCGTTTTACCGTGGCCAGAAGACTGCACGGTGGTGGTCTGTTTGCACGACGCCCTGTACGGTGTGTACCTCTAACGCCTGCCCATCGGAGAAGGCGTTCTCTGTGGTGCCGGGAACACCGGAATTGGAGAGACAATGAATGGGGACGAGTACTCTTTACAGATGAGAGCAGATTTAGTCTGAGTTGCGATTCTAGACACATACACATCTGGACAGAGCGGGGAACACGCAATAACCCCTTCAACATCATCAAAAGGGACTGTTTTGGAGGTCGCGGAGTTCTCGTTCGAGCAGACATAATGCTTGGTAGCCGGACCGACCTTCATATCTCCCAAGGAGGTTCGTCACCTGGGACTGCTATTGTAACGAGGTTCTTCTTCCTTACATGCGTCTTTTCACAAGGGCTATGGGTCCTCAGTTCCTCTTCATGGACGACAACGCTCCACCTCATCGCACAGTTACTGTCGAAGAGCTGTTGGAGAGTGAAGATATTGAACACATGGATTGGTCGGCAAGGTCTCTGGATCTAAATCCCGTCAAGCATGTACGGAACTTACTAGGGAGACCCGTGGCAGCACGTAACTTATCGCCAGTAACGATTCCGAAACTGCGATTGGTGCTACAAGAGGAACGAGCAACAGTGTCTCAACAGCTCATTAACAACCACATATCCAGCATGCACAAATGATGTGAAACCTGCCTAGCAGTCAGGAGAGATCATATCCCCTATTAAAGACAGGATGTTTCTTGCTGGACACCCATCACAGGGATGTTTCGGCCTTCAGTCGCATTGCGCTGCATGCTACTTTTTCAATAAAGCTTCTTTTTATCCCTCTGATTTCTCTTTTAGTAAGTGTTGCTTACATTACTCATGTCCTTACGTATTGGGGATCTTATGGTATTAAATGTGTTGATTTGGAAAGCTTTTGTACAAAATTATATCGAAAAAACCGTCTCGTCCTTAATTTTTGCACACCAGTGTAATTTGTAAGTGGGAGTCTCACAATATTAAATTTAGCCATATACGAGCAAAAATATTTTGAAAGTTTAAAAAAAATATATTTTACAATTCATTTACTTGAACCGTAAGAAATAAAAGGGACATTTGTATGTTCTGTTTTATGCATTTAATCTGTAAAATGCGGAAAAGTGAGAAAATTGTGCCTTTGAACACAGAAAAATAACTCTTTCTGGTCTGTGATAAGGTTGCATCAACTTTATTTAAACTTCCGTTTGAATTAGAAATCCGATCTCTCAAAACAATGATGGAATAAGTTTTAGATTTAAAGTTTCATATTAGTAGCAATTGCATAATAGCTAAACTTACCAAAATATTTTTAAAAAACTGCCAAAATTTTAGAAATTGCTTCAAAATCCCGAAAAACTGTCATTAGGAAGATTATTGTTAATTCCATGCTGAAAAGATCAAGCTTTTACGAGGATGAGCTCGACTGTTAACGAATAACTTGTGGAAAAACTTCAAAGCTAAATATAAATATATATACCACATTTTCCAAAACTTCCTGAGATATATTGCAGTCTTATTGCAAATGTATACGGACATATGATGTCAAGAAAACTGCGTCGGTAAATAGGGATTAAAATTTAATTTCGCAAAATAAATTGGCCTGATAAAATAGATAATAAGAAAATAGTAAAAAATTTTGTGTAATGAAATAAATAATGAACGTTCTTAAAAATATAGCCCAATAAAACACGTCGAATAATCGAAAATTTACAGCAAGCGGGGAAGCTAAAATGCTAAAAAAATTTCCGAAAATTCTTAAGTCAAATGCACTCTTGAAAGAAAATCGAAGCGCCAAGAAGGACTTTTGCGATCGTGGCCAAATTTGGTATGCAAAAAAATCTTAATCGAACATACAAATGATCAAAGTTTCAAGGCAAATGGACAGGAATTGCGATCATAGCGGGCAATTCGCAAAGTATAAAACCAGTAACAGAGGCGGAAAACTTTTTGTTGCTGCCATTGTAATTCCGTGAAGAAGCAAATAAAGATGCCATTACAATAATATCGAAGACATTACGGGCAGCTAAACGACTTCGAACGTGGTCGCATTGAAGGGTTACGTGAAGCTGGGTGGTCATACCGAGCAATAGGCCGCCACCTGCAGCGTACAGACACTGCTGTGCAAAGATGTCGGCAGCAATGGTTGTTACAAGGAAATTGCCGACGAAATGCAGGCTCTGAAAGGCCAAGGAGCACAAATGCGAGGCAAAACAGAATGATTGTTTCCCAGGCCCGAACTGCCCCAGCGGTATAAATGTCGGCTATTCAACGCATTACAGCCACGTCTATACCTCCCGTGGTACCGTCCACCATCTCACGGCGCTTGTCTGAGGCGGAGTTACGCTCACAGAGGCATTTAAGAGATTTGCCTTTGACCGCACAACATCGGCGGAGTCGTCTGGAGTGGTGTCACAGCCGATTATCATGGCTGGCATCAGACTGGCATCGTATAGTGTTCATCGATGAATCCCGCTTCACTCTTGAAGCAGATGACCACCGTGTTCGTATCAGGAGAGGACGGGACCAGGGGTCTCAATCAGCCTTTGTTTTACAAAGGCATATAGCCATAACCCCTGGTGTGATGGTGTGCGGCGCTATTACTTATGACAGCAGGTCATCTTTAGTCATCCTCCGTACATCTTTAACAGCTCAACGATATGTTGATACCATCCTGCGACCGGTTGCATTACCCTTCATGGCACGTCATCCTGGGGCCATTTTCGAACAAGGTAATGTCAGGCCACATACCGCTCGCACATCTCTGGACAGTCTCCGTGCGGTTGCTACTCTTCCTTGGCCAGCAAGGTCACCAGACCTTTCACCAATCGAGCATATCTGGAACATGGTAAGCTGCCAGATTTGGAAACCACAAAATATCGCAGATCTGGAGTGACAACTGATAAATGCCTGGCAGAATGTGTCTCAGGATTATATTCTACCACTCCTTGCCTCGACGAATCAAGCATGCGTTGCCTCCAGGGGTGGTTCAACCAACTACTAATTTGAACACTCAATGGGTGATTGTGAGCCATGAACAGGTACCATGACCTTGACTTTTTAATCATTTTGTTATGTGTGTATGAGTTATCATATGTTATGTGTGTACAGATTCAATTTCATCAAAAACAACCACTTCCTTCATAGTGCTCCGAACGTTTTGCAAAAGAGTGTATTAATGAAACAAGTCTACTAGTACAAAGGAAAGAGATAGGAGAGACGAAAACTAATGAAACAAGTGAAAAAAAATGTTCTTTCCATTCATTAACGGGGAGGCATTTTTATGGCTTATCCATCACACTAAGGGGAAGCAAACATACTGCCCTAGGCTGGGCCATCTTACAAAGATTTCAGAAAACCAAAGCGACTTTTTGGAGGGATTTTTTAACCAAAAAAACGGCCATTTTCAAAGCATTTCGTTCGGAGGGACGGGCTCGTGAATGGGTTCAAATCTTCTAGCCCGGCTTTTACCAGCTGCTTCATTCCCTCCGCCATGGCCTTTGCTGTAAGCGGGTCGCTGGCATTCCTTGTATTCACTCGCAAATCCCACTGCTGACACCAGTTGTTGCGTTCTGCATGGGTTCGTGGATTTGAAGTGACTGACGTCAATACTTGATGAAGAGCTTGAGGGATATGCAACGATTTGTAGTACTGCACATTAGTTTGAGCTCTGAAAGTCTATAACTGCGTTAAAGGTTTCAGCTTATAAATAAATTTTATGTCATCAGGAAGCCTAAAGTGAGAGAAATGAATTAGTACATTTGCCGATACAATTGAACGAACCATCTGTAAGTCCTTAGCGTTTTAATTATACATCTTGAATGAGTGAAGTTTCAACAGTGTTTTGCATTTGAAAGTCTGACTAAGGTTTAGGTATGTACTTCTAAATTCAAATTTAGTGGACCTCATTGATGATATTATAGTTAATTTATAATATCTAGTACAAAAAATTACCTTTCATCTAATATAATTTGGTTTACAAAATATCTAAAAGTATTGAATTTATGGTCAGTTTTAAAAGATTTTTCTACATATTTTTTCAATATTTGAATTCATAGAAACCATTGTTAACTAATCTCATGCAAAAACTCAAAAATAGCACATGCAAAATATTTTCATATGTAATCAATAAATAAATATAGCTAAAATATTTAGCGTTAATCAAAAATAATAATTTCATAAAAAAAATCCTACATAGTCATAAACAATATGTTTATAGCAATAGTGTAGGACAACTGGAAGAATAAAAGTGAATTTGTAAAATATTGCTAAATAGAAGTTACAACAGTACCACAGTATCATTTGACATTAAAATTATATCTCATCCCCATGAATAGCTACTTAAATAAAATCGTTTTCATTGCATTCCAAATAAAACATGTAAATAACAGAATAGTCACACAACATATCTAACATAATTACAATTGAAAATAAAATTTGGATTTTGAGACTTTTTCAACACTTATGTGTTTTTAACTAATTTCAATGGCTTCCACTACTCCATCAGTATCGGCCTCTGCACCCCATTCTATTGTTTCTGAGAGAATTATTCCAAGAATAGCAAAAAGTGAAAAGGAAAAAAATGTGGAAAAAAAACTTCTACAAAATAAAGAAAAAATAGAAAGAAATGTAAAAATAAATTTTCTTTTGTAGAACTAAGATTGCGGAAACATTAATTAGTGAAAAGCAAAATTTACATTTGCAGAAATACATCTGTACATAAAAGTGGGATAAAGAATTAATAAATTAAAAAGAAAACAATAAAAAATATGCTTATGAAGTAAAAAAAAAAAGAGAGAAATTTAAAATGTGGGAAAATCTTACATTTAAAACAATAAATATTAAATTTAAAGTAATGATTGAGAAAGCCAAAATAAATATATGTCCGCTCCAAGAAACAGATACGCTGACTGGTCGAAATTGAAGGATATTGGTAGAGCGAATCTGATTAGTCGTTAAGATAATATTCGTTCGCCGTGGCAGAAGAACAAAGGTTTGAAGCGATTTTCATATCCAGACAGACTCGCACATGCGCAATCCTCCAGCTAAAAGTATATATATGTAAGATATAATAAAATACACTGTAACGATAATACGATATGTAAGATATAATAAAAACAACACTCAAAAATCATTTAAATCATAAGCCACATATAATACCGCGCAGGCATGTATTTTTAAATCAAAAATAACGCGAGGGCGAAACAATTACTGTATGTATGACAGAGTTACAATCACTTACCATTACCCCGTGTGCTTACGATCAGAACATATTAAATACGATGTTGCGGGACGTATTTATTGGTGGCCTAAGACATAGGGCTATTCTAGATAGAAATTTTGAGTAGGATAATATTAGTTTAGATCATACTTTAAAAATAACTTTGGTAGTGGAAAAAGCGTTAAAAGATACAAAAAAAATAATTGAGAAACCAGCAGAAATTAAGGAGTTTAGTGGCAAGAATAAAGGTAAATATAAGTTGGCAGTCCAAAACAAAAGTTTGAAAAACAAATCTTCTCAACTAAGAGGTGCTAGAGATAAAATGTTTCCGCGATGCACGGGACTGACCATGATAGATATTCTTGTAAATTTAAGGCAAGTATCTGCCGGTTTTGTAAGAAAATCGGGCGCATTGAAAGATCATGCTGTAACATTAAAAACGTTGAAAGTAAGAAGGCAAAACAAAAACAACTTGTTGCTGGAAATGGAAATATAGTTCCTATAAACAGCATAAGTTCCAATGATGAGAACAAATAGGAAACCGCATATAATGATCCAAGTGACCATAAAAGGAAGCTATGGAGGTGGACACAGAGGGTGCAGTAATCGGTAATAAGTTTAAAGCATTTCCAGCAAATTTCGAAAATTCAAAATGCAAGTCTAGTATTTAAAACATATAATAGCGAAAAACTGATGGCTTTAGGATTTACTACAGTTAATAAAGAATATAAAGGTCAAAATAAAAACTTAAATCTTTACATTGTTAAAGGAAACCTTGATACAATATTTGGTCGCGAAGGGCTTTTAGAGGTAAATTTAGGTTGGAGCTCAATCAAATTAATTCCTGTCTCACAAAAAAGCAGTTTGACTAAATTATTGGAACAATATAAATAGATTTTTGATGGAAAATTAGGGGAGATAAAAAATTCTGAGGTTCAACTTGAATTAAAACCAAATGCTGGCTGGATGAAAAAATTGATCACTTGGAAAAGGAGGGTATGATTGAAAAGGTTGAAACATGAGAATGGGCAACTTCGATAGTACCAGTAGTTAAGCCTAATGCCTCTATACGACTGTCTGCCGACTACTTGGTGACAGTAAACCAAAACATCTTTACGCATCAGCCCCCTTTGCTGACCATTGACGAAGTATTTTGATGTTTGAGTGGGATAAAGCATTTTTCAAAAATTAATTTTAAGCATGCTTACTTGCAAATGAAAGTACACCCACAGACTCAAAAATTACTGACAATAAACACACAGAAGGGACTATATAAATGTAAGAAATTAATGTTCGGGCTAAATGCAGCGCTGGCAATCTGGCATTGTTACACTGACGGACTGTTCTAAGGAATGGAAGCGTGTAAAATCTTCAGGGATGATGTGCGAATAACAGGGTTTCATGATGACGTACATTTAAATACTTTAAAAAATTTCTTCGGAAAATGTATAACTCCTGAAGTGAAATTAAATCTGGAGAAAAGTAATTTTCTCAGGATGAGATACAATTTTTAAGTCATAAAATTGATACTAATGGTTTACATAAATCGGAAGAAAAAATAGCAGGAATCGCTAAAGCCCCGAGACCCAGAAATTTTTGGGGGATTAGATAATTTTTTGGGGAAATTTTGCCCAAATTTAGCGACAATTGTAAATCTCTTATACCTATTAACTAAGAAAGACTCAACATAGGACGAGGATTGTCAGGACGCTTTTCTAAATATTAAAAAAGAACTGTGTTTGCAAAAGGTTTTGATGCATTATGATCCCAAATTACCCTTAACATTGGCAACTGACGCATCATCAGTAGCGTTAGATGCAGTACTTTCTCACAAACTCCCTGATAGAGCTGAAAGACCAATCGCATATGCTTTTAGAACATTCATTGAAACTGAGAAAAAGTATTAAAATATCTCAACTGATAAAGAAGCTTGTCAATCACTTTGTGAACAAAGAATGTTTCTCTATTTAAATGGGAGGAAATGTACGTTAATTATAGATCATAAGCCTGTTGTTGAAATTTTCGGTTCAAAGAAAAGCATGCCAGTTTTGGCAGCAACAATGCTTCTGCACTAGGGACTTCTGCACTTTTCGTCATCGGCATTTCACCGTGGCCGTTTCGCCGTCATAATTTTCTTTACATGACTGCATTACATCTTGCCGTATTATACTCATATTAAATTTATTTAGTTTAATAATTCTGTTTATGTTTTGTATAAGAAATATAGGTTGCTAATAATATATATAGTTATTTGCAAATATGTGATATAAAGAAATTACACATAGTTAGTTAGAAAATTATGTCAGTATCAAAGAGAACTGGGGCTAAACCTCTGATGTAACAGAAGGTATATTAACGATTTTAAAATTATGCAGGTACAATATTTACAAGATTCGTCAAAATTTCTTCAAATTTTAATCGGCTAGTTCACTATTATATTCATACAATACACTTAATTATCACACTGAGAAAACCCTTCCAAAAAAATTGTTTTCAGGGAAAAAAGCCCATTAATTATTGGTAGTATTTAGTAATTCTAGAAGAGTTGTTCAATTGCAAAAGTTTTTTTTTTCTTTTAAAATTTAAGACAGCTAGAGTTATACAATAGGTAAACAAAATTCTTAAATTAAATAAACTTAATAATATAATATGGCATGATATAATATAGGCATAAAAAGAAAAATATCTCTTAAATATACAATAGATAAACAGAATTATTAAACTAAACAAATTTACTATAATACGGCAAGATATAACACAGTCATGTGAAGAATAATATGTATTGACGGCGAAACGTTCTGACGATGAAACGTCCCGACATCGAAAGGGTCACGGCGAAACGGCCACGGTGAATAGTCTCGTTCTGCCTGCACTACGCCTTGACCTTACAGTCATTCCACTTCAATATCTACCGTGAAATAAACAAGCCTGGAAATGCTGACTTTCTATTACATTACCGACAAACTTAGACCAACTCTCTATTCAGGATGATGTAACTATTTTTTAGTTACAGCAGATTGAAACTCTCCCTGTTACTGCCAGAGATTTGGCTAAAGAAACTCAAATTGAAGCAAAACTCAGTCCCCTGCTACTTATGCTTGAAAAGGGCGGTGAATTGAAAGGAAGGGAGATGGAATACAGTCTCTTAGATGGCTGTGTATTGTATGGCTAACGCGTTTGTATTCCAAAACGATACCGTGCGAGTGTGCAAAAAGAGTTGCACCACAGACACTTAGGGACTTTAAAGATGAAAGCAATTGCTAGATCTTACGTGTTTTGGAATGGTATGGATAAGGATATCGAAAATACTTCTAAAATTTGTTTTGTATGTGCAAAATGTAAATTTGACCCTCTGAAGGTAAAGGTCCATCATTAAGACTACCCGAGTGCTCCAATGGAATGTATTCACATCGTTTACGGAGGACCATTTTTTGAGCATATGTTTTTGATTATCCCCAATGATCACTCAAAATGGCTAGAAAGTTACCTAATGAAATCAAGCTCGACTTTCAAAACAATAAAATGTTTACGGGACTTTTTTGCACAATTTAAATTACCCATATGTTAGTGAGTGATAACGGGCCACAGTTCACTTCACGTGAGTGTAAGTTACTCCTGCAGAGTAACGGTATCAAACACAAAACTACAGCACTAGTAACGGGCAGGCTGAACGGTGTGTGTTTACAGTAAAACAATCCTTAAGAACTATGCAAAGTTATCCAGGAACTTTGAGACTAAACCTCAGTACATTTTTAATACAATACAGAAAGGCTCCGAATTTAACTATTCTACAGAGCCCTGCAATGTTAATGCTGTTCTACAGAGCCCTGCAATGTTAATTCTGAAAAGGGAAATTCTAACAAGAATGGACTTGTTGAGACTAGATCTCAAAAGGAGAGTCGAAGAGAGATTTCGAAAACGAACGTGCGAATTTTCAGATCAAGGATTTACGTTTGGCGATAAAGTGACAGTAAGAAATTATCGCCAGGGCAACAGACGATGGAGATGCGGGACCGTCCAATCCCAGGATGGACAGCTTCATTACGCTATAAATGTAAACGGTCAACTATGGCGGCGACATGTCGACCAGGTACGTGATGAAGGAACCATTAGTGATGATGGCTACGTAGATCAAAATGGAGCTGCGTCATTCAGCTCTCTTCATGAAAGCTGCATCCTTTAGCCCTCGCGATTTCCAAAGAAGCAGATCAAAGTGGAGTCCCAAAACCCTCCAAAGATAACAGCCACTAAATAGTTAGAAACACAGACTAGCCACTAGGTAGCTAGTCTATGTCGTCTTCTGAGCCCAAAGTTATACCGGAAGTTTTATCCATCGAACCTGCTGCTGATACAACCAGGTCACCAAAGAATCCAGCTGTGCCCCAACCTTTGCGTCAGAATTCGATGACCCCCAAATAGATTGAATTTCTGATAAAGGGGGAGGGATGTGGTGTGTCGAGATTATAGAACTTAATCTTAATAGAACGGGAACTGGAAGTGCGCTAAGCGATTGTAAACTGCTTATGAGACTGTGAAAGCCGGTCGTAGAGTTGTACGCGTTTATGGGAGTAAGGATGTTTTTTGTATAAATAAAGTGTGTTGTAAAGTAACTAAAGTGTCTTCTGAAATGAATATATGATAAAGACATAATACCTAATAAAGACATCTACAGGTATTGAAACAAGTTTGATTTGTTACTATGGAAAAAGAAAGAGCTAGAGTTGAAAAAAGTATTATGTAAATATCTTTATCCACGTTTCAGTTATACTTCAGAACTTTTCTCTGACGCAGCAGATTTGGTCAGAATGATCCCGGACAAAAAATTTAAAGCGTTAAAATAGTTCAGTTAATTGATGCGAGCTTTATTTAACAAAACCAATTAAAGCTGATTCATTTCCGCCGGGTCAATGTCTGCGTCGCAATACAAATAATTAATCTTCTATCTCTGTCTAATGGTACATTCGAAACCATGCTGAAAAAACAAGCACAATTCGAAGAAAGTCAAAGAAGAATCCTAAAATATGCTATGTAATGTCGTTTACATTACCGGAACTTTAAATTAAAGAATTGCGCGCGACTTTGAAAGCTCAACTAAAATAAAAAAAGAGCGGTAAGGCATTCACACTTTTTGAGATAAAATTGATTAATTATGGATTTATTAGATCAAACAAATAAATAGCCTAGGCCATAATGTTATTCAAAATTTCAAGAGTACAAAATTTCCCTAGCATACGAAACAATTCTATTAACAAGCAGTCAAGTTTACGCGCATTTCTTGGACTCAAAGTTCTGCTAATGTAAACGACCCATTACTAGAGATGGAGAGTTTAGAACAATCATTAAAATATTATTTAACTTTTATAAGCAGGTTTCAGAGCATTTAAAAATTATTACTTCGATCTTTAATCCTTTATATCTGACTAGGAAATTGTATGCTTTATAATCAGTTTCCTCTGTTTCTTTTTGTTTGGAAATCTTAGCAAATTACATGGAATGGTTGCATTAGCTTCCTTCATTTCCTTGAAAGGATTTTTATTTGTTCCCGTTGCAGCTTTATTGCGAGAAGAATGGCAACTAAAAGTTTGATTTGTTACTATGGAAACAGAAACAACGAGAATTTTACAAACATCGTAACACTAAGCCTGACCTGTTTCGAAATATGTTTGAATTCCCGAACTGAGGTTTTATGTTAAACAGAGCCACGTTATCTGTCACTTCTTTTTATCTAATTATAAACATCTGGTTATAGTTTTGCGGTTGCTTCTAGGAGATTCCACCCATGTTTAAAAAACGCATTATTAGTTTACTGGAAAGACGTTTGCTGTAGCGGAATTTCGTTATTATCATATTAAACATAATGTGTTAATTTTAAGTTCAGTTATTTTAAACTGCTTTTTAAATGTTTCGTAACTGCAATCATGTATGTCAACATAATAGGTAAATTTTGATTATCATTCTACCTGTTTATGCTGCTTTTACAGATTGTAATGAACTTTTTGTTGAGATATTCGCATCGAAGATTGTGAATATAGTCAGTTTCTTCAGGTAAGTTCGCTTTTTTATATCATCTCTTTTTCATCGAAGAAGATGACAAAAGTATTATGTAAATAATTTGCCAGACTGTCTTTTGTAAAATATAAATTATGAATCATTTAATATTTTTGAATTGCATACAATCATAAACCACTGCAATTTAAATCTTATATCATTTAAAATGTTTAACTGCTGCACTCTAACTTTCTGTCTGTATGCTATGACTACACATTTCTTTAAATACATTCAAGAACGTTTTCCAATTCATTATGAATGAATTTATGGACATCAAATATGTTAATCTTAGGGCATTTCATTATAAAACATAAAGATTAGCCAAACTGCCTATTCCTCAGAGCTACTGATGTGTAAATGAGGAGAAAAAAAAGTTATAAATCTAGAAATTTGCTTTATCATTTAAGAAATTATCATAATTTTTTAACTACCAGTATAAAAAAAACCAGAACTCAAAGCAAATGATTTTTGAGAAACATCTGCTCTTTAATAAAGTTTCTGAAAATCTTGATGATATTTAAAATATAATGTATTCTGTGGGTTTTATATTGTAATGATTGCTAATTAAGCAGTGAAATAATTTTATGTATATGCATGTAATTTACATATGCAGACATGTATATATATGTATATATATATGTGTGTGTGTGTGTGTGTGTGTGTGTGTGTGTGTGTACACACACACATATGTATATTTATGCATGTGTTTATATGTGTAATTTTATGTATATTATATTTTATGTACTTTGCTGAGGCATATAATTGCTCACATCAAATTATTACATATAATTTCTCAGCTGATATGAGGCTCATAAATTGCATAATTGTGAGATGAAATGATATTTTATAATATATCCATCGAATATGATTTGAAATTAGCAAATAGGAAATTGAATAATATGAACAAAAACAGCTGAATATGCAAAGGCTTTGCCAAAGATCGAAACAATGACTGCTCATAAAATTTGGTATGTTTTCTGGTTTGACTTCAAAACAAAAAGCCTAAAATACTGAGTGGAAAGCTGTCTCTTGACATCAGTGATATCCAAATTGGATATCTGTTGCCTGTTTTGGGTCAAACAAAGATGTTAAGTATCTGTATCAGAAATTTTTGTGTGTTTTTTTAAGCGTTGTTTGGCATTAATAAAGAATATAATATGTTATGTTGTTGAACATGGTCTGGTGAACAAAATTAAATATTAAAATCAAACTAAACTGTTATTACAGACTAAAGGACATGTAGAAACTATATTTAAATATTTGAAAGGATATATTACCTTATTTACATGTTGCAAAATGCTACAATATTGCAACTGCTCGCAGAAGAGCACAGAATTCAAAATGAAAAGAACTTGGTCCATTTTAGTTCTGAAAGATGTCATTATTTAATAGGATATATGCAGCAGCAGATATAAGGGAAGGGAGCTAAGGTGACTGCCCAGTGTGTGAAGTGCAGAGGGACATGGCACCATATAATCCAGATTTTTTTTATAATATCAAAAGTATATTTTGTGAAATGTTTTTCATGATGTGGCTACTTCAGTTTATAGGAAAGAGTCCCCAAAACACTTTTGTCCTGCAGGTTAAACAAACACCTCCTAACAGAAGAAAGCCAGATACTGGATTGTGACATCACAACTAGTCATCTTGGTCAGTGCTCCAAGAGGGCAACAAAACAAAATATGCACCATGCTCTTATCTTACTTAAAATTGCTTTCATTATTTGATACAGATACTTGGATGGATTTTATTCAAAGATTCAACATTTGTATTGTTTATAAACAGTATGCTTAATATTTCTCGCTATTTTAATGTATTAAGAAAATAAAGAAATAAGATTTTTGAAACTTCTTAGCCTAAAAAAAAAAGAGGATAAAAATTTATACTTTTATATGTAATATTAAAAAATAAAATAAAAAAATAATATCCATGGGTAACTAGAGACGTTTGCCCTAAAAACTACTTTAAATTCTAAAAATTACTTTACAGGGAAGCATTGTTAACTAAGGAACAATGTCTTCCTACAAATCTACTAACATCTTTAAATGTGTATAGGTATTTCAAACTATGAATGATAATATTATATATGATATAAAATTATTAAAGATCTCTGAACGAAGATCAAATGAAAAATCTTATCATTATAAGCTGTATTTCTGTAATAAACCAAAATATACACTCACGTTTGTGAAAATTGCAACACCAAGAAGGAATCGTCATAATTGAATGCAATTTAATACACAGTTGAGTGGTAGTGGTACAAATAAATGATTAAATGTTCAAAGCAAACAAACAAGAACAAGAGATCAGAATCAGTATTTTGTGTGGCCACCACGCGCCGCAATAAGTGCTGCTACACGACGTGGCATGGAGTCAAACAAAGTTTGAATGTCTGACTGAGGAAGAGCATTCCATATCGTTTGTACGCGTACCCAAAGTTCGTCTGCAGACGCAACAGGACGAGGATCACGAGCAAGACGCCGACCAATGACATCCCACACATGTTCAATTGGCGACATATCCGGGGAACACGCAGGCCAAGGAAGAAGCTGTACCTGCTGCGCTGCAAAGAAGGATTTAACAATCCGAGCAGTATGAGGGCGGGCATTGTCCTGTTGAAATACAGCGCCTGGCAAGCTTTGAAGGAAGGGAACAGCTTCGGGCTGTAGAACTTCACGGATATACCGGTTGCTGTTCAGATTGCCCACAATTCGTAGCAATTGAGATCGTCTATGATATGCTATGGCGCCCCAGACCATAACTCCGGGTGTTCGTCCACTGTGGCGTTCGATAATGCACTCCGGAAGGTGGCGTTCACCGGCATAGCGTCTGACACGAATGCGGCCATCATGGTACCACAAATTAAAGCGGGATTCGTCAGAAAACACGACATGCTGCCAATCAGCACGCCAGTCTCTATGCTGATTGGCCCATTGTAGCCGCAGGCGGCGATGGTCGTGCGTTAGGGGGATCCTGTATAAAGGAGTCCGTGCGCGCAGTCCACACTGCAGCAGACGTCTACGAATTGATGAAGCACACAATGAAACACCTGTAGCTATTGACCACAGTGCTGCCAATTGTCTAGAGGAAGCTGTACGGTCCGTCCGCGCCATGCGGACCAGGTGTCTATCATCGCGAGCTGACGTCACATTTCGGGGTCCACTCCCGGATTTCCGAGTTGTCCGACACTCGTCCGTCCACTGCTTCCAAACGCGCATCACTGTGCTGCTGTTACGCTGCACACGAGAGGCTACTGCACGATACGACAATCCAGCTTCACGAAGGCCGATGATTCTCCCTCGTTCAAACTCTGTAAGTTGTTCAAATCTCGCTCTCTTTCGTCGACGAGGCATAAGTACAGATTGAGTTAACGTTTACCACTAGCAGATAACCACCGATAACCATACACGCCTCGCTACAGCCGTCTATTTATTCGGATCCATCAGCCGTTCAGAGGGCGCTGCTCAGCATACGCATGCGCTACGGATTTGCAATTCTAATCATTTGCATATCATGCGCTACTTTGCATTTCCTGAAAATTTCAGCTCACTCGCGTAAGTCCTTCATGGTGTTGCAATTTTCACAAACGTGAGTGTATATTAAAATAAAGAAAAGAAAAGACCCAAACTGACTCATTTTTTTTTAATATGTGCAAAACGTTGTAGCTATCCAAAACACTATTCATAATTACATAAACTAGCACAAATCCATGTAATAAACTGCTCTGAGATATCAGAGCTCTGGTGCCGGCCTGCTATTAGCTGCTGCATGGCAGTTATGATAATTCAGATGCTGCAGGCAATACAGTAGAAGTCCAGAAATCCGCAATGCTTGGGACCAGAGGTTGTGTGGATTTCAGGACAGAAAAAGCCAAATCATAATATTAGACTAAAAGTGCAAAATAAACAAGGCATATTAGGTACATTTACTTAAATTATTATGTACAATAATATACATTATTACATTATTTTATTATATGCATTAAATTATATATATATTCATTTATATTAGTAATTACAGGAATATTTTAAAGCATTAAGGACATATAGAATAGAGACGTGTAAAAATAAGGGATACTAATAAAGCATATTTTTTTTTTTACTTGTTTTAAACATTTTTCTGATAGAGGTTTGTTTTAAAACTTTAGGTGCTCCAGAGTAAGCTCTTTTTTTTTTTTAAATTTACAGGGTCATAATCTCATGGTCTGTGACACAGCTCTGTTGTTCTAAATATTTTAGGTATTCTTCATCATGTTCCAAACCCTTATTAAAAGATATTTCCTCACTCATATCAATTCTTCATCATGTTCCAAACCCTTATTAAAAGATATTTCCTCACTCATATCAAATTCATTATCTGTGTCGGTGTCAGAATCGTTTTCTTGCTGTGGCGAGTTCAAAACAGAGCCAATGATTTCATCATCGGTTATCTGAAATGCCAGTGTTGGCTAATCTGAACACGTCATCCATACTAAAAACCTCTTCTGGGTGAAGATTTTTTTTCTGCCACTAGCATAAGAATTATTATTATTCGGTAACTATGACGTTATTATTGGATAAATACTTTTTCTTCGGTATTTCATTCTCCATTCTGAGGTTTCTGGAACCTATAAATTCAATGTTTATATTTTGAGAGGCAATGCGGATTTCAGGTTGGTGGATTTTTGGTACTTGACTGTACAACTAATTGCTTCTATGCTTAAAAAGCAGCTTGAGATAGTACTTTGGGGAATAATCAATTCTCTGGAGACTTCTGCATTTGACCCACTTTGTTTAGCAACCAATTGCCAGTTGAAGCCTATATTTATTTGGTATCTTTTAGGTGTAAATAACGGTATCAGACATCTTTCAGACTTAGTAATTTATGTTTAATAAAAGTATATGTGCAATGGCAAATAGATTGTCTTGTATTATTTATGCACATATTCTGTGGTGAAAGTATTTGCACAGCTATAGATTTTTGTGTTCAGGAGTATACAGTTAAAATAAATAACTCCATACAGTAGAATTTTACTGTCTGTGTACTGCTAACATCACTTTTACAATTATCTTTTAATTCTGAACACCAGTGTATTAGGTACGGATCTCAAAAACTTTTCTGTGTATTAAAAAAAACAGTTTATGCAAAATGTGAAGCATTAAATACAGATATAATAATATAATTACTTTTGTATGTGATATAAATCTGTATTTAAAAGAAAATAATTAAGAAAAAACTAAAGCATAAAAATCAAAACAA
>KK113074.1:31870-50632 GCA_000611955.2 Stegodyphus mimosarum | reverse complement strand
ATATATATATATGTGTGTGTGTGTGTGTGTATATATATATGTAAAATTCAGTTATTTTTTAAGAAGTAAAATTAATAAAGATTTTAGCTCAAGGCAGTAATATTTTAAAGAAATAGTCACATACACTTTCAGGTATGAAAATGTTACTTTGTGACTATGGCAATTAGTAACTGAATGAGACTGATGTTTATTTTACTGTTGCTTATGAAATATATAACAGTTGAAGTTAAGGCATTTCAGCGAAAAAGAAATGCAAGGAATGCATATGGAAATACAATAATTTATCAAGTAATTATATAAAATTTATGATAATAGTAAAAAAGAATACAAGTAGGAGGGGGGGAAAACAATCTAAAAAGAGCCTAACTTTAGTATTTCATCGATGTTTGTGACAAATGTAGTGAAGAACAATCATTTTTAAAACGTAAAATTTACAGAATGTGAACTGAGAAATTAATATGACACCAAAGTTTAAATTATCTATTTTTAAGTTTTTATTTAATATATGCAACTTATTTTTCAAAGGGATTTATGTAGCACATGTAATGCAATATTTGGTATATTCTAAATGTTGAAAAGTTGTTCTGTACTTATTAATTAAACCTAAAAAGAGATTGTTAGTTTGAGCGGCTATGAGAGAAACTAATTTGTTCCTCTGGGTAACAAATATTTATTTATAACCACTATTATCAATATTATTATAGGTACGCATAATCACCAGAGTCTTCATATTCTTCTTCATTTGTCTTCCATTAGAGGTCAACCTAAATTATTTTAATATTTCCTGAAGTTATATTTTGTTTCACTGAAACAAGAAGTATTATTTAAAAAGTTCGTACTATCTTATGGTTATGCACTGAGTTTGCATCAGTAATAGTTTCTCTTTATTGCTGTCATGGCTAGTTGATCTCCTTGAAAAAACTCCACAATTTTTTTCATATTGTTTATATATAACCTGACTCATGTCTATTACAGCAACTTTGTTAGATCATGTATATCTCATAGAAAATAATTTATTAAGTCATGCATCTCATTTTATGTATCCTATAAAAATCATCAGTGTCATTTAAATTACTCATTAGGTGTATGAACAGAATTAAAAGGCATTTTTGTGCTGAAAGACATCACTGTGGTCCAGGTAAACTTCCTGCAGATATAGGTGAGGATATCTGGTTTTAGCATTTAGTGTAATGATGATCAGAGGCCATAAGGTGAGAGAAAAATGCCACTGAAATGAAAATGTCCCACCCACTTGCCTGTTAAAGCCAGTTGTGTAACTAGATGAAGTATGACTTTATTATTTTTATATTGTATGTGAACTCAGTTGTTGTTACAATGCAGAGTGAAATAATTTCAGACAAGGATCTGCTGATATCCCCTGTGATGAGCATATTTGTTAGCTATCAGTCGTGGAATAGACAACGAATAGCTATTGTACTGATGAGTAAGGTGTTCTATTGTTGCAGTTTATTTCCAAGTAGTTATGTTATCTAATGCTTACGCCTAGGATCGGTCCTACACTCTAAATCTATGTGAGCCATTTTGCTGGCCATCCCACATCAGCAGTCATTTTCTGACATATCCTAGATGCTGTAATGTGATTGTTCCAGAGATTATCTTTTTGTGAGGTTTAATGATATTAAACTTGGTGTTTAATTTTTTAAATGAGAAGTATCAAAATCCTGGTAGCAGTTGAAATTTCAAGGTATAATTTGCCATTAGAGCAGATGAAAATGAATGTTACCATATGTAACCCAATTGATCATCTGCTAGATGTTTAGGTCAATACAGTCATAGCTGTTTTTTTCATGTTGTGCCATCAAAATACAGTAACACTCAGAATTTGATTCAAGATTACTACAGTTTTCTTCCCTTCTCATTAGTGTAACAAGGAATTTTCAAATTTCAAGTGAAATTATTGCTAGACAAAGAAAAGCTGCCTCTAATTCCTCATTTTATGGAGGAAAGAATCTTGTTTTTTGCCCAGCATTTTATTCAAGTACCCTTGGAATAAAAGAATAGCAAGATCTATCCTTATTTTTTCATGTAACAGCTTCATCATTTTCCAGAAAAGAGAGTAAGTTGCCAAGACCATTCTTACTATAGAATGGTCATAGCAACTGTTATTTCAAAAGAGTTAAAATATTTATGGTATGTAATCAGTTATGTATTATATATTTCTGTTTATATACTCCATTCGTTTGACTAATTGAGAAAGTTTAATTATTTTGTGAAGGTTTTTAATTTATTGTTGTTTTGAGTTATATAATCTATTGAACTGAACTGGGCCTCTGTTAGATCTGACTGGTATTACATTTGAACTCAGTAGTAAAGAGCCACAGTCAAACTTCAAGGGATTGTAAGATTAAGCATTTTTAAGCCTGTATAGCATGACCAGATTTTTTTCCTTTTCAATTTAACTGTGACACCATCTAAAATTGAAAATGATATATCTGACTTATTTTGATTCTTCAGTTCTAGAATGTCAATTTAAAAACAAGGCTGTTCTGTGATAAACTACTTTGGTATATGTGTCCCTGTTTTTCAAAACTTGATTGCTTTTACTGTTTTTGATTTATGTTCTTAGATTTCATGTTTGTATAATTATCTGAAAAAAAGTTGAAACGTTTTTCACTGATTATTACATATTTATGGCAAAATTGCCTACGTAACATATCTACTTTTCCTAGCTATTTTAATAATAAAGTATACCGCTGGAGCTGAAACATACAGTTTAAGCTCAGAACCTTAGTTTCTATATTTTTGATGATTTTAAAAGCTGTTTTATGTACACATATTTGCTTGTGCTTTATTTAATTGATTCATCATTTTAAATTGAGAGTATATATATATATATATATATTGAAAAAAATAAAAAATAAAAGTGCCGTAAGTAACGTAAACGTAAAGTAACGAAAAGGGACACTTACGTTACTTACCCTTAAAATTGTATTAAGTTTTATTTCAAATATGCATCAATCTAAAGTTGTACTTTGTCTAATTTTTTAATTTTCAGTTTTATTTCATAATAATCTGTTCATAGGTTTTTATAGACTCTCATACCTTAGAATTTTCCCATTATTTTGGAATGAATGCAACAGGTGCTCGCCCCAAAAACCGACATCCTAGAAATGATGATAACCAACAAAGTGATGGAAATGAAGGCTCTGATAGTAAAGAGGAAGACAGAAATAATACGTATGTGTTTTAGAAGTAGTTAATTTAAATGTAGGGCTGTTTTAATTTTTCAAGCATCCAAAATCATATTTGAATATTTTTATACATGAAATCATCATACATGCTCACAATATATTTTGTAAATTATCTGACATTTAAAATATAGTTTTTATTTTTAATTTTAATGTTTCTTTCAGGAGGATAATATCCAACCTTGCCATTTATATTATATTTTAAATCCTAGTTGAAATGTGTTTTTTTCTTTATATTGGCTCGTAATCTGCTTAAAATAACTGATCTCATTCTAATGTGCTCCTGTGTGTTAAAAATGGAAAGAAAGTGCTTGCAATTCTCTTTTACTTTGGTGCTTGTCTAGATATTCTTACATGCTTAAATCCAGCATGGAACAGTATGTGAATGAAAGTGCATTTGGAATATATATTTTAATTTATTTATTTATTTATTTTTTTATATTGAACTTTTTTTGCAAAGGTTTAAATAATGCACTGTGATTTAATGCATGATATTGTATGCTTGTATGTTAAGTCATTTGATGAAAGCCATCAGTTTTTTTTTGTTTGTTTATTGAAGATAAAATTAGATTGGCTTATTTAATTGCGACAAGGCATATCAGAATATCTGTCTAACAGGAAAGTTTTCTTTGAGAATAACTTTGGTTCATAATGTTATGAATGGGAAAAAACCACATGCAGCAACTTTTAAGTTATTGGGAATTGAATTTACAGTATTGTGTCTTTTACCTCTTAGCCATTAGTGAATCCAGAAATAAAACTGAGTACTAAATATTTTTGACAATGAAAGATATATGGACTCTAAATATTCTTTTATTTTGCTTTTTTATAGCTTAAACATTGCTGAAAAACAGGATGGTTGAGTGCTTTGTCTAAAGATACTGTTGGGAATTTTATTATTGCTATTATTATTATTCAGGCATCATCGGTCAGTCAGGTATCATCGGTCTACTTTTCACAGATACTGTCTTTATGTCTTTTTTTAAAACTATGATCAAATTATTATATATTTGATCAGTAATACATTGTTCCAATTGATTTGATTTTCATAATTCCTTATTTGTAAATTTAAAGGTCAGTTTTCCCCTCTGCATGTTTGTATGTACAAATTATTCTGTCTTTTGCATGCCTCTACAAGTGATATACAGTGCATTATTCACGTTTTTGATGATCAAAATACATTTCAAAGCTGAAAAAGATTGCTTTTCTATTTTGGCAAGGTCTGGTTACATTAGTTTTATGTTGAAAATTAGTAGGTTCTTAATCTGTCAAATAAAGGAAGGTCACAGAATTTGAAATGCTAGGTTGAAAAGTAAAATCAAGTAGGCTGTTATTTGGGAAAAAAAATTCATCAGCAATATTTTAAATCATTATTAAGAGAAATTAGCATTAATCTTGTGTGATAAAACTGTTCAGTAATGCATTTTATCTTTCTTTTAAGACAGTATAAGAATTTTTCTATAAACAAAAAGAGCAGTTAATTGGAAAGTTTTTCTAAAGTAAAAATTTGTTTAAAAGTTTACTTCTATCGGATTTTTCTTTAGTACTGAACTTTTATTGTATGCACTAGTATACTTAATAAAAGCTTTGTAAACTTCTGGCCATCCAAAATGCAACACTATGAAAGAAGCATCCTAACAGTATGAAACTTGCATCATGTGTATACTGCTATGGAATATGTAAATGATTACGATTTCAGTTCACACGCATCATGGACAACTACAGCGCTCCTTACAATCCATATGTAAAAGGAGGAAAGAATGCCATTTTAAATAATGCGAATTATTCATGTCGTGAGTTTTTCTTTTTGTGTGTAGCCTCAGTATGCCTCTTAGAAAACTGTGGACATCATTCGAGCATGTTTCTGAGTTTGACTGAGGCAGAATCATTGCATATAGAGACTGTGGATTATCATTCCGGGAAATCAGTCATCATGTCGCACGTAGCCAAGCAACAGTCATGCGAATATGGAATTGGTAGATGCAGGAGTTAACGACTGATGGACAGGAGCAATTGCAGTGCCTCTTCGCACAACTCCATAGAAGGCAGGCATATTGTGCACATGATACTGATGGAGCGCACTGCTACATTCATAGCCATATCACAACGAATGTAAAATGTGTCTGCGCGAATAATTCAATGCCGTTTACAGTACAATGGACTGTCCTCCAGGCATCCATTGCTTCACTGACCCTGTACATTCAGGGGTTGCCTGCAGCTGCATTTCAACAGGACAAAGCATGATCACACATTTCATGCATTTACATATTCCATTTCTTCTTAGGCTACTATATTGCACTGGTACTCTCGCTTGCCCATTCTGCAAATCTATCGCCCATCGAACATGAATGGCCAATGAATGGAGAATGCCTATCCCTACATGCCGCCCTCGTGGGTACACTAGATGAACTTTGGTTATGAGTGAAGGCAGCTTAGGCTGCCATTTCTCAACAAGACATCCAAAACTTCTTTGACTCAATGCTGCGGCGTGTAGCAGCAGTTATTGACAAGTGGGGAGGCAACAGTCATTACTGAATTTCTTGTCTTCCTACTTCAAAGACGGCTGTATTTCAAATCAATTAACATTGATATTATGTGTGATCTCTGAAATAAATTTGCCTTTGATAGTTCTTGTCCTTCTTCGTGTTGCATTTTGGACGGACAGCAGTGTATTGATTATTGAGCGGAATTTCAGTATGAGAGCTTCCTTTGGCAAAAAATTCATCTTTAAAATGAATTTTTCTTTTATTCCATTTCAGAATTTTGTGTCTTAATTTGTGATTTCAACATATTAGTTTATTAATTATTTAATCCCAGTGCATTTCCGAAGCATATTCTAAGTCTTCATATGAAAATTTCTGTGGTCTTCTGAGATAATTCCTCTTATAGATATTTGAGATATTCCTCTTATTCTTCCTTTTATTAATTTCATTGATATTTCTGATTTTAATATATTTAGATGCACACACACATTGACAGATTTAAGATATTATAAAACTGATAGAATGTAATTTTCATTTATGTGTTTTCATCTTTTTGACATTAATCGTTTTTCAGTAGCATATTATTTTACTTAAAGAAATATTCATTAGTATGCCTGTCTTTCCCGAATTAATAGAAAAATTTTTTTGTAGTAAAAAGAATGAAACAGAAAATGGAAATGCTGAAATGAACCATGAAAATGAATTGGTAATTTCGAGTTTTTGAACCTCAGTTTATATAAATACCTATTCATTAGTATATGCTGTACAGTGTATATGTTTGCAGTTATTTTATGTGAATATAAAAGTAATTTGTTCTAGCTGATAATGCACAATTCGTAAATCAGTTATTTTCAGTTTTTTAAAGTATCTGTTAATGAATATTTGATGAAGGATTTGCACGCCAAAATTAGCTTAGAAAAGTGCAGTATTCAAACCTTTGTATACCATTTATTTCAGGAAAAATGTCTTATTGTATTCTGCGGGCGGGAGGGAAATAAAATTTTTAAATGTGCATTTAGTCTTTTGATTTGAAATAAACACCGAGCCAAGTTGAACTGGCCAATCATTGGAAATATTACTGATATTCGACATATAGCATACCTTGATGCAATATTGTTTTGATACATAGAATGTCATTAAAAATTAACGAAATTTCACACTTGTAAAAATATAACTTTTATTTAACAAATCTTTAATGATCTAAAAATACAAATGTTAGACAATTTATTTGAGAATAATATTTCCTTTTCTGGCATTACAGTCAGAACTATTAGTCAGGGTGGTCTATGTATAAGGTCAAAAGGCTGTGCTGAGAGATAAATTAAATTTTTTTGGTTAGTTGCACTATAGGTTTCATTGCAGTAATAATTTTGTTACGTAAGAAATTAATGCAATTAATATAATTGTGTTTTGATATATTAAGTACAGAATGTAAAGCAGAAAGAAGGTAAGGAATTCTGAATTCACTTAATCAGATGGTAAACTTGAAAAAATAAAGGTTAATATTGCTTGTTGAAATCAGTTGAGGAATTTTGCAATTGAAATTAGTGGGATTGTTAATCTGTGTGTGATTCATTTCCTACCAATTAATCACATCTGTCTGTTATATATAATCTAATATGGATAATTGCAACTGGCTACTATATTTAATCCAATTCAAATAATAGTCTTTAATATGTATTGAATAACTAGCAAATGTGATAGGATGGTAAACAATTCTTTTATCTGCATTGTGCTTCTATAGAAATTATATTAGCTCCTAAAAAAAGTGATATAAACATGCAAACATGAATTGATCAGTTTTGCACATTCCATGTGGCTGATAAGAAATTTATATGACTAAATATGTATTAAATGATTAGTCATGGACCCTTGATTGTTATTTAAAAATGCATCAAGTAAGACTGCAAATTTTTGGCCACATGATGCTTTAAATAAAACCCTGCAAAACTGTAATTTTTATATGGATCTCAGGACAAAAGTATCAGTGAGAAAAAAAAATTAGCAGAATTAGTCCCCCCAAAATATCCTTGTTTTATCAAAATTTACCTATATAAGGGGGCCATATATAACTTTTATTTAACAGATCTTTAATGATCTAAAAATACATCTTGTTTTCTAAAGATGCCTTTTAGGATAGGGTAAATGAAATAATTTAGAGCATTAGTTTCAAACTGATGCTAAAATTAAAAAATTTTGTGTCTAGTAAAATTCAACTGTTTGCAAAACCCTGGCAGGGGAGCTCTTCAGATAAAAGTGGTTTAATTCATTTTATTTTGCCAATTTTTTCATTGCAAACTTTGCACTCTAGAGACTAGCTTTTTAAAATATCTTTTAAAAAATAAACTTCTTTTTATTTATTATAGAAAATAATAAATTAATTATATAAATTTCAGATATATTTCCTGAAAGCAAATGAGTTGAAATCAATTAAACTAGTTCTTATATTATGTTTAAGCCTTTGTGTCTGTAATATTTTACTATGATTGCTCATTTTAACCCTCTGAGTGGCACGACTAGCTTTACCCAGTCATGAGGTTTTTGTCACTTTGTATGTATTAGCTTTTAATTTAAGGTATTTTGCTTTCTTACTTTCTTTAGCCATGCTAAATGTCATCTTAATGAATATGAGTTTATGAAAGTAAAATAAGTAATTATGCAAATTTAGCTAATAAATGCCGTTTAAATACAGGTCTTCATGACAGTTCCAAAAACCGACGCTGCTCAGACCGTTAATTTTCATGTATTAATTATACTTTTTTTTTACTTGTTTTTAATTCCTTCTAAGGAACAAACTGATGGGACCTCTCACACTGAGCAAGCTGATGCTCAGAATAACAAAAGTGCCAGCAGCGATGGATCAAAACGGTACTACTGTTTTCTTCAAATCTCAGTTGTAAATCAGTATTATATCTTATAGTATGATTAAATCATCTAAAACAGTAGATCTCAATTGCTGTCATATCATTTTTCTCATTGTTAATGTATTGTATATTTTCATTATAACTGTAGTATTTACACAGCTCGACATCAAAAATGCAACACCAAGAAGGAGTGGTCAGAAATTTATGCAAATTTTAGAGTACACGCACGGCACTGAGTTATGCGAATGATGTGAAATGCGCAGCTCTCCGACGCACGTGAAGTAAGATATAAGGAAAAGAATGTGCAGAATGGGCAATATTCGTGTCGTTATTTCTGCCAGACGAATTATCGAAGAAAGTTGGTTTTTGTCACGGTGGATACGTGTAATAGGAGAGAATGCCAGGCCGCCGTCAACGAAGGCACTTCCAGCAGATAGACGAGTTTACGAGGGGTATGGTGATCAGACTGAGAAGGGCGGGTTGGCCCTTATGTCAAATCGCAGCTGATATCCACATGGATGCGAGCACGGTGCATCGGCTATGGCGAACATGGTTGGAACAAGGGAATATGGGAAGACGGAAGGGTGCAGATGCAGCCAGAGTGACGTCAGCACGCGTGGATCGACGCATCCGCCGCGAGCTGTGGCCGTCCCGCATGTCACTTGTACCGCGATTCTGCAGCATGTGCAAGATACCCTGGATGTTCCCGTGTCGACGAGAACCATTTCTCGTCGATTGGTTGAACGTGGCCTGCACTCACGGCGTCCGTTAAGAACACTGCCATTGACCCCACAGCATAGACGCCAACGTTTAGAATGGTGCCGGACTGGAGCTATGTGGATGACTCGTGTTCTCAGATGAGTCACACTTCTGTTTATCCAGTGACAGTCGCCGCATACGTGTGTGGCGTCGACGCGGAGACAGATCTAATCCAGCAATAACTGTGGAACGCCCCACCGCGCGACAACGTGGCATAATGGTTTAGGGTGCTATTACCTACGATTCCCGGTCACCTCTACTTCGTATTCAGGGCCAACGATACTTGGATAATGTACTGCGGCCGGTGGCAATCCCCTACTTTCAGGGGCTGTCTAATGCAATAATTTTTCGGCAGGATAACGCCCAACCACACAGTGCTCGCATCTGCCAACATGCTCTCCAAGACATACAGATGCTTTCCTGGCCACCGTACTCTGTCAGCAATCGAACATGTGTGGGATGTGATTGGACGCCGTTTGTAGACTCTGCCCGTACCTCGTTCAGAAGACGAACTGTGGCAAATGGTTGAAAGGGAATAGAGAGCCATCCCTCAGAACACCATCCGCACTCTTACTCACGCTATGCCTAGACGTGTTTCTTCGTGCATCGGTGTCCGCGGTGGTCCTACATCCTACTGAGCCGACGCCGTTCTCGCTCTGTATTCTGACTATCATTTTGAAATAAAGATCACTTATTGCTGCTTGCTGTCTTTGTCTTTTTCCCAAATTTCATCACTTTCTGACCACTCCCTCTTGGTGTTGCATTTTCAATGTTGAGCAGTGTATGTATTTTTATTATAACTATCAAGTGTGAAGATATAATTTATAAATATTTTTGAAGTTCATTATTGTTGTTTTTGTTCTTATTTTCTTTTTTTTTAATGAAGCATTTAATTTATGTAAAATAAAATCTTTCTCGTTATAATTTTATGGAATTTGTTGGTTTTCTTAAAACCAGACTTTTAATGACTGGGAAACTCTACTTATTTAAACTATTTAAATTGACATTACCATCTTCCTCTTCATTGCATTGTAAGTGGCTGTATTTCTCCTTTTTATTAATCAATTATGGTATCAAATAAATTTAAAATGAAAGAGTAATCTTCCACTTTTTAAAAAATTTTATCATTCTAAAATGACATTTTAGTCTTTGGCAGTCACAGCTAAATGTTTTTAATCTACAGTGGCAGTGTTTTGTGATACTTCATGAAATACTGTGTATGTATATGGAATTAATTGTTTTTCATTTTTATATTATTTTGGTATTAAAAGAAGGATTTGAAAATAGATTAAAGAAAGTAATTAAAAGAAGAACAATTGAGTTTTATATAACAAGTGGAAACAAACGTCAAGCATGCATTTAAGTAACTTTACACTTAGAGAGTTAAAGTAATTTTAATGAGATTTATTTGTCACAGTGATACAGCATACCAACAAATTTTATGTAGAACATATTTTATTGTGACTTTTTAATACATATTCTTATAGCCGCTTAAAGTAACATTGTATGATTTATGTCTAACTGAAATTATCTTTGAGTTCTAAACAGTAGTTTGTTAATTATATTTAATAGATATGTATTTGATTTCCATGTCTTTCATGGAATGCAGATTATTATGTATAATAACTCTAATTTGCTGTCCAGTTAAATTATTAAACTTAATTTTCGTAATTTAAATGAGAGAATGTGCAAATATTGCATTTTTAAAATTAAAAATATCAGATAAATTTATTGTTAATTTTTTAAACCAACATAATGATATTTTCCTCCCTATAGTGTTAGTCCTGTGTTATTTGAAGAAAGAGAACCAAAGAAGGTAAGATTGATTTTAATTTCTCCAAATTTTAAATTTTATGTAAATTATAGTGCTTTCTAAAATAATGGAGCCATTCCGAAATGGACTTTTATGTCGAGTCAAAAATTCTATTGAAGCAAATATGAAATAAAAATTTATTCTCGGGAGATAGCGTTTCATGTTAAAATTTTTACTTAGCTTTACAACACCAAAAATTTTGTATTTCTATCATAGGCAGATAGATAAATAATTATGCCAAAGTAATGTAAGATATGGGATTGCCATCATGAAATATGTTTTTGGAATCGATTTGCATAACTGAAGGAGACAATGTTGAATGTTTTTATTTACTCACAAAGACGGTCTATGTAATTGTTGGAAACGGTAATAGTTAAAGTAAGTACCGCTAGATGACGGCTTGTAGTAATATATTTAATATATCAATTATATTTTTACTTCACAAGTTCATGAGCTAAATATTTTAAAAAGTTTTTTTAAAATAAAGAATTCGAATTAATTTCACCAAGTCTGTTCTTTGCTTACATTCTGTTTTTAAAGTATTGGAGTATATACTAGTTTTATTTAAAAGACACGCACTGTATTTGGTGAGTTGGACGTGCCGTGATAATATTTTGTTTTGCCATGGATGACGATAAAACTGCACAGCCGAATGCCGAACCTTGCTAGGTAAGCCTGAAAATTCTGCCGTTTTGACCTGACATGTGGTTTTCTCAAGTAGAGGCCAATTTCAAATTTATGGAATCAAGAATGAAGAAACGATGTTCAAGTATTTGGTCCCCCAATTAGAACCTAGATTTATGGAGAATATCTTGGATATCATAAAAGACTCTACGAGCAACAAACATTTGACTGCTAAGGAACAATTACTCAACAATTTTAAGGAAAGTGAAAATCACGGCATTAAACGTCTGCTCACCGGGTTGGAACCTGGCGACATGAAACCCAGCCAGCTTCTTCTCAGAATAAAATCTCTGGGGGTAGACATGTCCGAGAATGTTTTGCAATCTGTCTACCTGGAAAAGATGCCAGACGCTGTAAAAAACATTCTGGTGGTTAGCGACGAGACCCTACACAAGTTGGCCACAATGACTGATAAAATTGTGGAGCTAAAGGCACGCCAAGAATCGGCTGCCATCAGCAAAAATACTGTGGTGGAAGAACTACAGCACAAAATTGCCTCATTAGAGCTCCAAATTGCTAACATGACTACCCGGAACCCCAGACTATGGACTTGCAACTTCATTAGGAACTGCAGCAGCCGTTCGAGGTTAAGAAAGAAATTTGATGTAGAAGGCAAATAGGGTTATTACCATTTTAAATTTGGCACTAAATACTATCCTGAAAATTGTAAACAACCTTGTAAATGGGAACAGTCGGAAACATAAATAGCTGTAAACTCCGCGGCCAGTTCTACTGCAAGCAATTATAATTGCCGCAAATTCCGACAATATGTTACCAAGAAAAAATCAGAATTACAGTTTTTAGTAGACTGTGAAGCCGACGTATCCCTCATCCCGGCAACTAGAGCTCCTGCTCTAGCCTTGTTCATGTACATTATATGCTCACTATGTCTTGTTCCTATACATCATATGCTGCCAGTGGCACAGAGATCCATCCCAACTTATTGTGTAAGAACTCTAAATCTTGACTTGGGACTCAGACGGCAATTTCAATGGCCATTTATAAAGATATCATTGATATTTAATAAAGATATCATTGGGGCTTATTTTCTAAATAATTTCAATTGCTTATTGATATTCATAATAGAAAATTGATCGCTGGTGTTATTCAGGTATCTGTAAAGGCTGCAGTTAGGTCTCTCTCAGATGAACGCATCACCAGCACACTGAATAATAACCATAAATCAAAGTTTTGTGAATTATTTAAATCTTACCCAGACTTAAGTAAGCCATATGTTTTCAGTACCTCAAGTCAGCATGATCTGAAGCATCACATAGCAATGAAAGGGGTGCCTGTGCATTCATGAGCCCGTCCATTTGATCCTGTAAAACTTGCATTAGCCAAGCAAGAATTTCAGTTCATGTTTGAGAAGGGAATCATTCGACCATCAAAGTCTGAATGGGCTAGTCCCATACATTTAGTCAGTAAAAAGGATGGAACAGTTAGAACCTGCGGGGACTATAGACGATTAAATGACCAAACCATAGCTGACCATTACCTGATTCCTAGAATCGAAGAATTTCATCTTATCTTGCAGGACAAAAAAAAATATTTTCAAAGATTAGTCTAGCAAAAGCATACAATTACTGAAGAAGGCAAAACCAAAGAACGCCATAATTACCTCTTTCGGATTATTTGAATTCAATGTTACGAGTTTCGGACTCAGAAATGCATCAGCTACCTTTCAGCGTTTCATTAACGAAGTTTTCTTTGGTTTGGATTTTCTAGTCTTATATTTAGACAATGTGTCAATAGGATCATCATCTGAAGATGAATACAAACAACATCTGCAGATAGTGCAATTTGGGCTTCGCATTAATGTATCAGAAATCCAGTCTGGGAGTAGACCAAATTGAGCTTCTGGGTTATCTGATTACTGCCAAAGGATCATGTCCTCTACCTAACAAGGTCCAAGTCATCTTAGAATACTCACTGCCTGTGACTCTACAAGACTTCCATATGATCTTGGGTATGATAAATTTTTATTGCAGATATTCGAGAAATGCATCTTAAACACAGGCACCACTGCATGTTTTTAAAGGGTGCAAAAAAGTAAGATAAAAGTAAAAGTCGCATGGACTGAGGAGACAATCCAAAAATTTGAAAAATGCAAGCATGATTTAGCTAATGCTGCCCTTTTATTTTTCCCCTCACCTGGACTTCCGTTATCATTGTGCACTGATGCATCAGACTAGGCTGTTGGCTTGGTACTACAACAATTTGAACAGGAAACTGGAGGCCAATTGCTTTCTGTTCAAAGAAATTGAATGACGCTCAGAAGTCTTACAGTACCTACGAGCGTGAACTCTTGGGTCTATACGTTTCAGTGAAACATTTCAAGTATATGCTACAAGGTAGAGAATTTGTAATTGTAACGGACCGCAAGCCATTGATCTCCATCTTTAAAAAATAATGAGAAGGCATCTCCGAGACAACTGCGTCACTACAATTCATTTCGCAGTTCACCATAGATATTCGGCATGTTAGTGGACAAGAAAAGATGGTTGCAGACACTCTATCATTGATCTCTGTTATTGATTATTAATCAATTGCTGTAGTACAAAGTACAGATCCAGAATTGAAAGATCTAATGGAAACTGACACGACACTTAAATTTACCACTCCGTACTTCCATCTTCAAAAATTTTATGGTGTGATACCTCACAAAAGAAGATTTGGCCTTATATTCCAGCTAGTTTCAGGAGAAAACTTTTTGATCAAATTTATGTTTTTCAAACGCTAGCATTAAATCTAGCGTTAAGCAGATGACTGCTAGTTTTCTGTGGCCTGGAATGAAAAAAACAAGTAAAAGATTGAGTCCAAGCATGTATCAGATGCCAAAAATGTAAAGTTACTGGCCACACCAAATGTAAATTTGCGGAATATCCAGAACCAGATACCCGGTTCAGCGTAGTGCGTATCAATCTCATTGGCCCAATCCTCCTTTCAAATGGGTATCTACATTGTTTAAACAGCATTGACCGATTTACTGGCTGGATGGAAGTCATCCTATTACCATACATCACTGCAGAAACTGTAAGCAAAGCCTTTTATGAGCATTGCATTTGCAGATTTGGTGTCCCATATAAAATTATTACCGATCAAGGAACACAGTTTCAATCACAGTTGTTCAGGAGTAAGGCACTAATATGCGGGGCTTAAGTCCTTCGCACTGCAGCGTACCATCCCCAATGCAATGGGAAAATTGAGAGATAGAACATTAAAGACTGCTATAAAAGTGCATAATAATGCTCAGTGGACTGAAACACTTTTGTGTCTTAGATCTGCTTTACAATGTGACACAAATCAGTCAATTGCCCAAATGGTACATGGATCAAACATCAAACTACCTGGTGAATTTTTTAATCCACCCAAGTTCAAAGTTGGAACTGCTACTTTGTGGATAAGCTGTTAAACTACATATATAACTTAAAACCGATCAAAACGCAGTGTGCTCCCCATCAGAAAGTTTTTGTCCCCAAAGATTTAAAGTTATGCTGTCATGTTTTTATGAGAACAGACAAAGTGAAAAAGCCAATTAAACCAACTTATATGAGACCGTTGCAAGTATATGACAGAAATGAGAAATATTTTTCCATGCTCGTCAAAGGCAAAACAATTTATATTTATGGTGACAAACATACGTACACGCTTGCTGCTGATGCTGTGCCTGACAAAGTGATTGTGGACAACAAAACTAACCAACATTCCAGTGAAAAGTTTTCCCGGGCTATGGACGACAGTAAAACTCTTACAGCCAAGACCCATTCTGGTAGCCAAGTAAAATTGCCCATTCGGTTTCAAGATTGAAATGAATCCTACAACTGTCTCTCTGTTCCTCAACCATGAGTACTTAGTGTCATAACTTAGTTACTGATGAGGGAGTAATGTTGTAAACGGTAATAGTTAAAGAAAGTACTGCTAGATGACGGCTTGTAGTAATACATTTAACATATCAATTATATATTTTTACTTCACAAGTTCGTGAGCTAATTTTTTTTTTAATAAAGAATTAGATCTGGTCTCACAAGTCTGTCTGCTGTTTGCATACATTCTGTTTTTAAAGTATTGGAGTATATACTACTTTTATTAAAAAGACATGCAAAATAATAAATATGCTGTTAATTCGTCTCCTATTTTTTGACTTTTCAAAATTTCAGATTATTCTCTCTTGAGTTTCTAAATCAGTTCATGGAATAAAAACATAAAATAATAAATGATAGTTGCTGTATATGCAATCATTATTTTTGTGTATCCATTTATGTATAATTTACATTCTTTATATTTATTACTTGTGGTTATCAATATATTTATTTGCAGTCTTTCCTCAAATTTAAATTATGCAAAAAGATGTGTATTCACAATATGGACTATTTAAACCCTTAGTGGTCATAAATGAGCCTAGAATGCATTAGAGGTATAGAATATAAACACACAACACAAACTGATCTCAGCTAAATTATTTCTGCATAAAGAGCATTGTTGCAGGATTTATTTCATCTAGTGGATTCAACTCATTAATATGAATGGTAGTATGCCACATTGTTTTGCTTTCCAAGTTTTTCTATCAATGGAAGTCATGTTCCATATTAGCATTTCTGAAAGATACTAAAATACGGTTTTGTGTAAAAGCATGCTAGTAATTTTATAACTTTAAGTTAGCTTTTTCCTATTTTAATAATTTAACTACAGTTATTAGTTTTTTGTTTCATTATCACTTTAAGCCAGTGGTTTCAGATTCAAATTGCATGCAGGCCAAATGCATGATCTGAAAAAAGTTGAATGGCTGAAATTTTTTTACGAAACAACAGTTTTTAAACTAAATTTAATATTTTATTTAGTAAGTACTTTTCAAAACCGTACATAAAGAATAACAATAATCACACAGAGGGAAAACTTCCAATTATATTTTTTTCTGTCTGAAATCTAAGGGTTGGTAGGTGCAAGAAATTTCTGTTGGTTATACTTTGTAATTTAAACGTGTTGCCAGATAAATATTGAATTTTCAGACTGATATTTATTTCAAAAATTTCTAACATGTTGTTTTAACCAGTAAATGAACCAAAATAAATTGTGAAAACTTTCCAAGTGGAACTAAACTTGAAAATAAATAATGACTGCTTGTTCTCATTCTTTTATTCACTATTTTTTTTTGTCTCAGGTTAAAAAAAAGGAAAAAATTTATTTTTACAACTTTCAGGTACAACGCCAAATGGCATTTGGATTTTGATAAAATTTGTAACTTTGGAGGAAACTTTAAACTATATTAATTATTAAATGTAGATGCTCATTAGTGAATTTGATTCTTTGCATATACTTATTAATTTTCAACCGTGGGAAAAAAAGACTTTCCCAATAAGCGCACTCTCAAACAAAGTGGTAATTCTTATTGCAAGAAATCGTTAACTGAAGGTATTTATCTTTTAACAAAGTACAAAGAAAAATTAATCAAATATGTATCTTTAAATCTTTTATTTATATTACAATGTAAATTAATTAGCCCCATTTACAGATTTTCTGGGGCATTACTTATGGTTGTTACTAATAAAAGTTATGTAAAATTGGATGCAAAATTATTAAGCTATTAAACTTTGTGTTCATATTCTTAGCATAATAATGCTAAATAATTTATGGAAAATGTATTCGCAAGTTATGTAAAATTGATTCAAGGACCACGTGCGGCTCACAGACTACCACTTTAGGTTCTGTAACACATATGCAAACTAGTTTGGGACATATTAAATAGCTGTATATATGTGAAGTGCAATGAATGATCTTCAGTTTATGGATACAAGAGTAATTTATATACGTAGCGTATTCGGAAACTAAGTACCGTTTCATTGTAGCGCCGTCGCAGCGCTGTGGTAGGCGTCCCGCGCATGCGCACTAGTCTTTCTTGTTCACTGACTTTCAATTGTCGCCATTTTGGTTGCTCTAAGATGTGTTTTCAGTTTGCTGTGGACATTCAAAATGTTTAAGACAATTAGTTCTCCCGCTGACTGTGAGATTCGTGCCGTGATTAAATTTTTGAACGCGAGGAATATTAAACCGGCCGAAATTTATCGTCAAGTGACAGAAGTTTACGGTGAATACGCGATAAGTGATGGAATGGTGAGAAAGTGGGTAAGTATCTTTAATGCAGGTCGAACAAATGTCCACGCCGAGGCTCGGAGTGGTCGGCCTTCTGTTGTCACCGATGATTTGGTAAGGAAAGTTGATGAAGCAATTCATGAGAACAGACGCTTCACAATGACAACTCTTTCAGATGCATTTCCACAAATTTCACGTACTGTTTTGTTCGAAATTGTGTCTGACCGCTTGAATTATCGCAAACTGTGTTCCCGATGGGTTCCAAAAATGCTCACTGATGTTCACAAAACAAAGCGACTTGGCCCTGACATTTCTCACGCTGTACAGTGATGAGGGAGAAAACTTTTTAAACCAAATTGTGACAGGTGATGAATCTTGAGTGTGTCATTTCACACCAGAATCGAAACAACAATCGATGGAGTGGAGACACACTCATTCTGCGAAAAAACAAAACTTCAAAGTGACAATGTCATCACAAAAAATCATGTGCACTGTCTTCTGGGATAGGAAAGGAGTTTTACTTACTGAATTTCTTCCCAGAGGTGAAACCATTAATGCGGCACGATATTGTGAGACTTTAACAAAACTAAAGCGTGCCATTCAAAACAAATGAAGAGGAATGCTCAGTAAAGGAATTGTGTTACTCCATGACAATGCTTGGCCCCATACTGCTGGTGTCACTCAATTATTAATTTGACAGTTTCATTGGGAGCAGTTCGATCACCCGCCGTACAGCCCGGACTTGGCGCGGTCCGACTATCACTTGTTCCTGCACATGAAGCGCGAGCTTGGTGGCAAGCGCTTTGGATCTGACGATGACACGAAAAATGCTGTGGAGTCGTGGTTATCGAAACTGGCGG
>KK113074.1:0-31703 GCA_000611955.2 Stegodyphus mimosarum | reverse complement strand
AAGTTTCACTTTCACTGGCTGTTGAACTTCCATTGTCCATATCGCTACTTGAAACCAAAGAACCTATTCTTTGTTTAAACTCTTGCTAAACGTAACGGTCGAACCTGTCCAAACCAACTTCGACATTCAGCTTCGAGCTTTGGCGCTTTTTGGAGACAGATATTTCACGCATGCGCAGTTGTTTCCCTTTTCGTTGGAAGGGAGCCACTTCTGCTTCTGCGAAGTTTTCCTTCTTAACAGTACATATTCTTTGGTCCGACTATCGCTTGTTCCTGCAGATGAAGCACGAGCTTGGTGGCAAGCGCTTTGGATCTGACGATGACAGGAAAAATGCTGTGGAGTCGTGGTTATCGAAACTGGCGGGAAGTTTCTTTGACGATGGTATACAAAAACTGGTCACCCGATATGACAAGTGTTTGATCATTGGCGGAAACTATGTTGAAAAATAGTTTAAGACATGTATTTTCATGTAAAAATAAAATTGGATTCGAAAAAATTGTTTTACTATTTTTTTTTTTCAAAACGGTACTTAGTTTCCGAATACGCCTCGTACTTTGCTTTAATCTCAGAATATTTCTTTTTTTATAGAAATTGATAATGTTTCGTGTAAATAAATAATTCTTTGGAAAACTGAATAATTTCTAATATTTATTTTTTACATTAATATTTTTTAATTAAAGGAGGGATGATTTTGCTTATATCTAATTACAAGTACTTTGTTTTCAGATGACTAGTACATCAAGTTATAAACCTGCTAGAAGATATCCCAACAGAGATTCCTTATTGAACCGCCATAGAGATCTGAGTCAAGAGAACAAAAGGATTCTTGGCTCCACTGTGTCTCGGAATTCATCTTTGGCACCACTCTTACGGGAAGGAGGCGGATTAGGAGGAATATTAGGGGACATTCCGGATTATTATACTGACGGTGGGGAAACAATTTTTACAGGCAAGATTTTGTAGATAGTCTTTGCAAGAAAGAGCTCAGATTTTAACAAATAGTGCATTTGAGTTGTTTGGTTATTCCATTTTGCCCTTTAGTGTAGTCGTGAATTACATGCTCAATAGTTCCATTTAATTAATCTGATTTCTTTCCCATTTTGCATTCACTTTTAGTGTATTTGCTTGCTGCATGTTCAGTAGTTTCATATAGTTAATCAGATTTCGCTCATTATTTTTTGTATAAGAATGCAGTATGTTTGTAGCCGTAAGCTCATCTTGGTCTCGTGGCATCTCTATATTTGATAGTTAGAATAATTTGTTGGAGAATGGTGCTTGCATTTGTTAACTGTGATATTTGTCAGTAGATGACACCATCAGCAAAGGTCAGTATTTTTTCCTGCTGGGCTACTATTTAGGTGTGGTCTTGGATTCTCTAGTGCTATGGCATTATGTCCTGAACAATAAAGCCAAAAGTGTTCTTCAGGCTTGAGAACTGAGGCGACATTTTTTGCAGTGAATGAAGTCATTGCAAGAGCTTTCAGATTAATAGATGGAGCATTCTGTATCTTATGGAAATTAAATATACTTTACCATTTTAAAGATACATTACTATTATTAGAAATTAAGATACATTACTGTTTAAAAGATAAACACATTCTTACTTCTCTATTTTTAAATAGTAAGCGTGTATTTTTTATACCATGATTTTATGAAATGGTCATCTAAATAGGCAATTTCATTCTAAGATAAAACTAACATTAAAGGTCATTATTAATTTTGGGGAAATAATTATACATTAGGCTGACAGTATATGTTGACTCTGTTATAGCAAAATGGACAAAATTTTGTAATTGCTATTGTTTTGTGAAATTTAATTCCTAAATAAACTCCCCCGCTTTATATATATATATATTTCAGCTGCTTATCATTATTTCAAACATAGCATCCCGTGCTCTCAGTTTTTGTATTTCAAACTGAGTACTATTAGAAACACTCATGCCAATTCTTTAAAAATACTATCATGTTTTTAATGCATTTAATTGTCTTTTCACCTTTTAAAAAAATCAATAATAGTGTGATTTTTAAGAACAAGGCCAAGCATTCTGAAATTTCCATAATATTGGTGGAGATGGAATGAAAGTTTCCCCCTCCCCCTTTTTTAAATGTTGTTAGGAATTTACTTAGAGTCTGTTGCAGAAAATATCTGTTTGATTAATGTGATTTATTTAACGGAGTTATATTTCTCTTATAAAATTTAAGAAGAGGGAAGAGAGAGGGGAGAAATTTAAAGAATAATAATTCTTTTCTGCTTATCTTTTTGTTGGAATTTGGCTAAAAAAAGTATTTTTTTAATATAGTTTTAAATAAGGAATGAACATTTCTTGTGCATTTTGTACCTCATGAAAGTTTGTTTGGTGCACATTAAAATTAATTATAAAACTTTCAAACGTATTAGAGTAAGTTAAAAATTACATTCGGCATCTAAAAATGTGAGAAGTTTTCTCTACTGTACATTACCGACTTGCATAAAATTGATATACTCCAAGGAAATGAAAAACTCCACTATAAAAATATGTTAAAAAGTTAAATCATATAAAGATGTAAAAATATATTTTATATAAAGCATTGTTGAGTAATTATACAGTAGGAGTGCAATAGTCTGCACATCTTGAGACTAAGAGTTGCATGGGTTAGAGAATTTTGTGGATTATGTATGATGCTTTTTTTAGTTTTGTTTACACTTTCCCCTTTGTATTAAATTCAGATTACTTGCTTCTAAATAACTAATCAAACCATACCAACAGAATAAAAATTATTTCATCAAGATTTCTTAGCTACAAAATCATTATATTTTTAATACAGTTGTATAAAAAGAAAATGATAATGAAGCAGTAGAGAGAAAAAGAGGTGAATGATATTTTTTTGTGAAAATTGAAAAGAAGTAAATTCTTTTGTAAAAACATATCAGTGTTTTTATAAAAAAAAATGAAACTTATGAAAGAATGAACATTTTTTCAGCACTTCTACTAAAGAATGAATAGAAAACTCTTTATCCTCTGGTGAAATAACTTTTAAAGTAATTTTTATTCTCCTAAATGAGAGAGTAAATAAAATACTGTTTAAATATCTTAAGCATTAAGGATGTCCATAAATTGAATCCCTGCTCTAATTCTGCCTTTACATTCTGTGCATGTGCAGTTAAAACAATAACTTAAGTGCTGGATTAAATTTTGTATTTATTAGAAGAAAATTTGTTTTCTTGAGGCCTGCTCTTTTTTAATATGTATGCAGTTTTTGAAGCTAAAAAAATCTACAACTATTTTAAAAATCCATCTCTATTCATCACTAGTGTAAAAATCTAGGTATTTACAGAGAAAACGTAAATGAACCTAGATTGAGGAGCAGTTAAGCTGGAATTCAACATAGCAAGAGGTGCAAAAAACAAACTCTTTACACATGTTAATCAAATAAATTCAACATTAATTTTCCGAGTAATTCACATATAAAAGTATGAATTTTCTCTAAAATGAAAAGATTGCAGAGATTTGTGACTGGTGTTTTCTATAAAAAGAGAACACTGAAGCACATACAGATGTTAAAGAACTCAAGCAAAAAAATAAATTCAGTTTTTTGATCAAAATGTGCTTTAAACGCAGTGTGTTTTTATTACGAAGTTTGTTTAGATGTACAAATAAAGGAAATATGCTGTTGTATTTCCTGTGCGACAATTCCAAAAATCAATTTTTTGTGCGTGTGTGTGCTTTCATCTTAAAATAAGCATATATTAAGCAGCTATAGATTTTTTAAAATTATTTATTAATATCTAGAACTTATATCAGGTTTTAAGACAAATTCTTGCCACAAATCATGCTTCCAAAAGCATTATGTAACTAAGTCTTTTGCTGTCTCTCAAGCAGAGTGTTCCACCTGATTTGTAGCAGGCTATCTTTGGAGTCTAAAAGGTAAAAAGCTGAAGTTGAAAATCTTTCCTTGAAGATTTTCAGCTTCGTGGGAGAATGTATTTCAAGGATAATTTTTTTATTGTCTTCCATTTCTGAATGTGATATGGCTTTTAATTATGTGCTAAAATTTCATAAGCTGTGGTTGTGAAGAACTTCATACTTGTATTCTCCAAGACCTGAAGATCATATCAAAAGTTCTTTTAGTGGGGAAAGTAAATGTAGGCATTGTTTATTTTGTACTGAAAATGCCATTATTTGTATTGCATATAAAATGCTCTCTACATCAGTTTTAAATATTATTATTATGATATTAAAAAAATATTCTGTTATTCTCATGGTACAAATTAAATCAAAGTAAAAATTTATGACACAAATAATAAATTAATTACATTCAAATAATCCCCTTTTGGCTAGAAGAAGCACGTAGAAATCTGAAATTTTTGTGCGAAGCATAATTTTATTGCAAATAATAATAGAGGTTTTTCATATTTTCAGAAATTTCTAACATAACTGGTTATTTGTGCTGCTTCACTTGGTTAGCAGAAGCCATTAGATTTTTAAGTTCTAAAACATAAGACTTATCTTCATTAATATTATGATAAATTAGTAAAATGTGCTGTTTTTGTGAAACAGAAATGTTTAACAAAATAATGATACAAACTCATGTTCAATATTATTTACTTTAGAAGTAACTGTGCAGTTCCTGAATGCTCAAGTAAGAAGCTTGAAAGAAGAATTAGAAACTTTAATTCGTGAATGTGTTGATAAGGTAATATTTCCATTTTTAATACAGATATTAGCATTTTCTGGTTTTCAGTATTCATGCTGCAAGATGTAAAGTAATTACAGTAAGTGTATTCAGTTACTACAGTCCTAAGATATTTCTTATAAAAATTACGATTAGCTACAAGCTTTATGCCATTGCAGTAGCCCTGTAAAGAAGGCCTAGCAAAGGTACACTGATGCTGAAAAAGGCATCTGGCAGAGAAACCTTTCAAGTGACATATATAGAACTAAGAATAGGGATAGATGTTAAATCTAAATGTCTATTCTAGGATATTATTGTGTCATAAAAATACACTTTAAGTCACCAGAGAGCTGGTATGCATAAGATCTCATGTCTTTTTTCAGTACTTTAAAATTAAAGATATCTTCAAATTTTGTGGCATTGTTTTTGGTAGTGGAAGAAAAGAAATTTTATTTGTATTTATGAATTTAGTCATTGTTGAGACCTCTTTGGTAACTATTATTTTTCATATAGTATTGATGAATTTTATTTAGTAACATCTGAATTTTTCAGACTTCCTACTTGTTGACTGCTGTCTATTTGGTAATATTATACTACCCCAAATTTATGTAATATTAACTTTAAATTTATTCAGACCCTACTTTGACATGTGAGTTAGTTATTGCTGTATCTGTGAAAAAACAGCCCTATGAAGGTTTTAAATAAATCTTTTATTAAAACATTAACTTCATAAAGGTACAATTCATAAATACAAAATCAAACTCCTTTACTTGTGGGTATTTGATGACAAAAAATTAAATTTACAATTTAAAATGGATTTGTAGCTTGAGACTACACAGTTTGGCCTGACTAAGCTTGGCTCAAACTTTTAATAGTGCTATTTACTTTGGCTAGCAAAATTTCTGATGCTGGAATGCTATCTTAGCAGGGCTGGAGAAAGGAAGTAAAGCTGTGAGTATCACTGCCAATAGCTCTATATCTAAAACATCTAAAATCGCCTTTAATAATCATACCTTATTTGCATCCCAGTGAGAGGTAACAAAAGAAGTGACAGTACAGATCTAAATCATAAGAAAATTAAGAAAATTCGTTAGTTAACATAAAATGTACCTTATAACATTTTTTAAAATAAGACAAAATAGAAATAAATTTTTTCTTTTCAGTTTGCCTTACATGGAATCTCTGTACTCTTTAAACCTATTGGAAAGGGTATGACTTGCACAAATAGTTTGCATAAATGTTACATTTTCTGCCATGATGCTCCATCTTTCAAATTTTAGACAAATTTTTGTGCATTCTCTTTTGGAGTGGTATAATTTGATGGCCAGCAGTATTATTACAAGCATTATTATAAGTGGTATTATAAGCTTTTCAACTGTAAGCATTTATATAATGAATAAGCTCTTGTAATTCTGAACTTATTATGAACAGACTATAAAAATGAGCTAAAAGTTATTGTGCAAAACCATTGAAACAGTAATTCCAACTATCATAACCACAAAGGATAAATGTGCACATTTGGTGTTAGGGGGAGCAGACATCACATCATGTGATTAAAAAGAAACTAACTATAGTGTACTATTTAATGGTGAATATACCTTTTTGTCATTCTTCTGTAGATTTCAGCTCCTCATGCTGTTTCTGCTTTCAAAACAAATGTGGTGCATTACTCATGATTTAGAAATTAGATTAGTCATAGCAAGGGTGTTTCTGATATTGAGTTTGCATATCATGAAAGGAAAATGTTACTAGTAAAAAACATTTTGAATTTGGGTGCATTTGTAATATCTCTGCACTTTTTTTAAAAAAGTTTTTCATTCATTTTTAAATCAAGATTTCAAATTTATCAATTAATAAACAAATGTGGCATTTAAAAATTTATTGATGTTTAATAATACATGAAGAAACATTTATTTTTAAAATTTCTTTTATGATATAACATTTAACTCTTAAGTCAAAAAGCTTAGTGTGGGACATTAAGGAATGGCTGAGGCAAAAATGAAATCGGGAATGTGTGCTGTTCATATTCCAGATATGTTATAAAATACACTAATATTCATTCTTAACTTTTAATAAAGACTTGAATAAATTTAGAAAAATTATATAATTATACTAAAGCTGTACAAGCAGCTTAAATAAAAGAAAACTTTGCAAACATGTTTTCAGTTTTCCAGATGATTTCCTGAGGAAGAATTTTAATTTTGTGTGTTCGGTGTAGTTTTCTAATTTGAACTCAAATAAATTTTTCAACTGAAAGATCATAAATTATTTAAAAATATCGTTATTTTTATAGGATGAAATGATAATATTACTGGAGCAACGTTTAAAAGACACAGAAATAGATCGCACAAAGCTGCAAAGAGAAAACTCAAATAAGGAACAGCAGATTGAAAAACTTCAAAAATCCTTAGATGAGACCAAAGATAAGTGTGATCGAATTAAAAAGGAACTTAGCTTTGTGAATAAGGTAATCCTACATTTCAGGGTCATTTTAGAGTTTTCTTAGTTTTGTATTTTAATTTTTATATGACTTCATTTTTTAACATTTCAAGTGTTATTAAAAATATACTTGAAATTTTAAGACCATTGTAATATTATTGCAGAAATGTTTGTGATGTACACATAGATATCTGTCTGAACTCAAAATTTGTTATAATTGGACCTTTTTAAAATTAGGAAAATGAAAAGTTTAGTCTTTTTTTATATGAAATATTCATATTGGGACATTTATAAAATGAATAGACATATCGCAGTCCTTTAAGAAATCTTTACATTGCAAAGCATTAAAAAGTATTGTGTTTAATTGTACATTTTTTTATCCTCACGTATTTACTTTTTCAGCATATGATTTCGAATGCAATATAGCATAGTGCAAGGTATGGATAGATAGCAAAACACAATTATGTAGTATATGTTCACTTTAAAGTACTCCAACATGATATATGACCTATTTGGATGTAAAAATTTGTGTTTAGAATATTACTCAAATTCGATAAGTAATGACTGTGCGAACTACCCTTGTTTACCTTTTTCAAGACAATGCTGTAACTGCCCATGAGCATCATACACCTGTTGCTATTGTTTAGTAAACCATCCGAGCTATAACTTTGATTTTTGGCCTGCCAGTGGCCAAGTGGTAAAGCCACTGAATGTGGGTAGATTGACCTGGGCTCAATTCCATGCAAACAGGCTGCCTGCATGGGCGTTTTCATCGTTTTGTCCATGTGTAATGTGGTTATGAGACAACATCCCTTAGATAGTCCTACACAACGGTACCTCTCTCCTTGGGTAAGGTGCCTTGCCATAAACTCTAAATAAACCAAACTCTGATTTTTTTTTCTAGTTTTGCGTTTTTGCGCGTAAGTTTTTACAATGACGAGAATGGCAATATCTAGAATTGGAAAAAACAAAGATGTTATTAAATCAGCTAAAGAGGGTGAAATCGATTACCAAAAGAAGATCAGGTACATTAGAGTATCTTCTGAATTTGCTTGAGATCTGGATAACAGAAACATTTGTGTACAATGTTTCATTTATGGGCAATATTATATATAATATTTCATTTATGTACAGTATATATTTCATCCTCTGTATGTGTATTTTGGTATTAAACAGTGTTATAATAATAACAATATTATTTTTTATAAGGACAGATTAATTATATTTCCTTTACTGTAAATGGCATAATGGTAACAAAATCAAAGCTGATGATGAATATGAGCGTGAATATGCAAGCATTGAGGGATATGTATAGAAAACAAACTTGGCACATGTAAAAGCTGAAATATTTTTTAGTAGCCAAATGAAACAAGTTAATACTTTTGGTTTTGCTAGTCCGCCTTCAACTTCAGATTAAAAAAAACTACAGTTACCTGAAATTTAATTGAAATTATTTGGGGTGAAGTAAAAGATTTGCTAAAGTTTTAGAATCAGTTAGTTATACATGAAGATAAAGAAATTGAAGATAAATTTTATTATTTGTTGCAGGCTACTGTAAATGTTGAAAGAGCTTGATATATTGTGGAATGCTTTTCTGCCATTTCAGAGAATTATGAGAAAGTTATTGGATGTTTAAAAAAATAGATTTGGCAGAGCAAAGCTGTTAATTGAGATTTTTGTACGTGAATTATTGGTGCATGAATTAGTAAACACTCGCTATCAGATTAAAGCCAAAATTAAATGTTGTGATTTTGTATTATAAATTAGACTTCCATTTAAGAGCATTTGAATCAGTAAGGATGACTAGTGACAAATATGCCATCTTGCCGTTTGCTTTAGCTGAATCATGCATTTTGAAGAAATATTAAGAGTTTGGATGAGAAATAATATAACAATTAGTAATTTAGGAAGTTCTTACTGCAAAAATCTTGAGCAGTTAAGTTCCAGTTTTGAGAAATGAAGTCGAGGGGTAACAAAATTTCGCTTGCGAAATCATGATTTAAAATTCTCGAATTTGGACATTTCAAGTAATAAAAGACCTATCTACACTTGTTTTAGAATTGGATGCTGTGTGGAACATTTAAGTAAGACGTGATGTTTAATTTGTTCAAAAAAGGCATTGGGCAGTTGTATGTCCAGAGGTGACTGCAAATCAGCAAGTTTCTGACACTGGAAAATCCAGTAAAGTAAAATCTGTGGAATCAAGTAAATTCAACATGTCATTAGCTAATTTCTTTTGCACTGAAGAAGTATTTCTTCAAATTTTATTAGTAAATATGTTAGTAAAAGGGAAAAAAGGTTTAGTTCAACTCTTGATGTTATATTTCAAAAGGGACAACTGAAGAAATGGTCTGTGTTTCAGTTATTTCTGGAACTTCGATTCATAATCTTTTTGGTGGTTCAACGTCAAAACAAGAAAATCACAAATGTTGTATGATAATATTCATTAGTGTTACAGGCGATTATGCTTGTAAGATGCAACTTTTAGATGAGACAGTTACTTGCGGCTCACTGATGAGGCTTCCATGTGGAACTTGGGTAAGCAAAGGGATATATATTTAACTGGCATAGGAAATAGTTTAATCACAAATAGGAGTTTTAATTATTGCTGATGGAGTGGGAAACTATATAATTTACCTAATGAACTTGTTTCCATAGAGATGTTCTTCAGTTGAGTGATAATGGGAAAAAGGAGTAGCTCTTTTTGCAGTCCCAGTCATTCTATTTGATTAATAATATTTAATTAATAATACTCAGTAAAAATCTGGTAGGTTTATGGAAACAAAAAAAATGTTTGGAGTTAAATATGTATGTAAAAGTATTTCCAGAAGTGAAGTGGAAAAGCCTGATAATAGTCATTTTGAGGAAACTATAAAAACATATTCTGATGGAAGGTACAAAATTAGCTTATCATGGACAAATGATAGAACTATCCATCGAAAAACAAAGCGGAGAGCAGGAAATGATTGATTAGTTAAAAGGCTGAGCTTAAATCAGGAGAAAGATTTGAAGATTACAATTTAGTTTTTTAAAACTGGATTTAAGAGGAAGTAATTGAAGAAATGCAAGTAAATTATGGTACTAAAGGACATCATGTTGCTCTTTTTAATGGCTTTATTTGGAAATCAATTCATTTACATGAGGCCACTCATCAAAAAACAAAACATTAAATTCAAAATTGACATAAAAAAATCTAAAAATTACAACACTAAAATTCAAGTCAGTAAATTAAGACATTAAAAATTTCACAGTTGAAATCTTCAGTGATTAGAGGAGAAGCAACCATGTGCTCAGGACATCAAATCCCTGGCCATCCAATACAGCAGGAGAACGTCTCCACTATGTTGTAACTTAGGGTCAAGGTCCGGACAGATGAGTAAGTGCTGCTTATTCATAGTATCTGTTTTACAAATAGGGCATTGGCTATTAGTCAATCTGCAGCAGAATTCCTGAGATGTGTGGCTAAGCAGTCATGCCCTGTACTCAGTCTTAAATTAGCCACAGCCTCTCTACGTGACATGCAAGTGAATTTATTTGAATCATTCCTGATATTCTCCTAGAGTTTAACCTTTGATTCGATTGAGAGTTCTATGCTGCAAGCAGGCATAGGATTCTCTCGAATACTTCTTCTACGGGAATCCAAAAAAATGGAACTTCATTTGATAAATAACTCCATACACCTCTTTGCTGAGAGATCTTCTTTTTCGTTACCATCAGTATCTATGTGAGATGGTATCCACTGAAGTTCTGTAGTGAATTCCATTCCTATTCAGTTTCCTGATATCTTGTTTTATTTTTGACACGGAGGCTCAGGGTATTGTAAGAGCTATTGCCTCTATGGCTGACTTAGATACATAAAAAATGACAGCCTTCATAAAGAAACTCAATTCCACATTTTAAATTAGACACAGCCAACCTAACCTTAAGGAAATAAACCGTACTGCCAAACTGGCACAACCGACAACATAAAATAAGCCAAATAATAATAAAAGACTGGGAACTAAACTACAACTGAGAACAACATTTCCTTCCACTCGACCTCTGAGGAAGATGTGTTGGCCTTGCCAACAGGGTCAGACCTTTATTCAGAATAATACATGCAAGCGACAGAAATATATTTAAAAATCATAATATAAAGAATTATATTCAATTACAGGCAGCAAGCAAGTTAATAACATTAAAAATTTCTATTAGTAATAACATAATCATGTTTACTAACATATTGTATAGCAAATTATATTTACAGAAAACTTCTGTCTATATACAATTCTTACTGCATTACAAAAATAATCTGATCCTTCATATATAATAAACTCTTTAAATGATTGTACTGAATAATCTATTTTTAATTAACATCAAACAGTTCTAGATTCTGTCCATGAATCAAATAGATCTTTTCTAACATAACAATGTTTATGATCTCCTAGGATAAAATACCCATGTCTATTTAAGTTCATAATGATTTTAGTAATACCCAATTTAGCCTTTTCAGCTATGTATAATAATTTTTTCATTTATCTTTGCTATGTTTCCGTAGTTTTCCATTTTGATTGGTTCTGTAAGTGGACATTCCCATATATAGTGTGTTATATTGTGTTCTGTGATGTTAGTCTCTTGAACAACCAGAAGATCCTGTCTTTTTTCCATAACAATCTTCTTTAATTCGGAGAACTTAATTCCCAAAAGGCCACCTGCATTCCATTAAAGGACCCTTAAGGGAAATTATTCATGTCACCGAAGTAACTGTCAAAAGCGAGCAGCCATAGCCTCTAACTGTTACTCATTTAACACCACTCAGGGGGCACATGTAAATTTAGGAGTGTCACAGAGTCGAGTAACATTTCCACCTCTAAAGGATATTATCTCCATCAAGATGTTTTGAAAGAAAACTCAACTCTCGTGAGATTTATTTTTATGCTTCTTTTCGAATAAAAGACTGCCCTTCTTTAAATGAATTTCCGGCTATGGGACCTAATTTGTCAAAGCTGATGCCTACCACGTTGTCTAAATTTAGACAACAGAAGATAGGTATTACTCTGACATAAAAGTGGCTTTTTTGCAATAGAAGACCGTGACTGTTTTCCTTTTTAGAAAGATAACAACAGTTCCATAAAAATAGACATTTTAAAGTAGTGTTTGGAATAATTTTCAGCCCATTCATTCTTGCTGCAGTTATTGAATTTCATGGAAAAAATTGTGTAACACAGAAAGAAATCACAGAAACATTAAGTCCTCATTTTGTGTGAATAACTGAAAAAGAATTAATATTATTATACCAAAGGCGACATCATTAATCAGCTAAATTTGAGTTGATATACTGAAAGCATGTCCACTTACATTAAGATTGTGAACAAAATCCAGATCCCTTTATATTGTTAGATCTGTTTTGGAGCAAACAAGAAGATTCTCTGTTTTGCAACATGTGTAAAGTAAGCTTGGGAGATCTTCCTGTGACATGTAGAAACGTTTTATCTATAATTTATAAAGTATTTAATCCAACTGGATTCAGTTGTCCCTTGACGCTTCTTCCAAAGTTGTCATTACAAAGAAGTTAAGATGGAAAATTCCGGAGCATCTAAAAGGATGATTTTTAAAATGCTTAAAATCATTGCCTTCGTCATCAGTAAAAATTCCTAGAAAGAAAATGTCAGGTAATAGTCTCATGCATAGTTTGTATGTTTTCCCAGTGATTTGAAAGATTCATATGTGACTGCAGTTTATTTATGATGTGAAAAATGAGGAAAACGTTTAAGTTGCAACTACGAACTTCAAACAAAATCTAGATTATTCCATTATGCGAAATTACCATTCCTAGACTCAATGACTAGCTAGCTCTCCTTATAGCAGCTAGATTAACCTCTTTTGTTAAAAAGAATCTAATAATCAGTATTGAGAAAGAATATTATTGGACTGATTCATCAACAGTCTTATCTTGTATTAAGGAAAAGGAAACGCCAAGTACTTTTATCAATTACAGAATAAAATAAATTTGAGATTTAACCAGAATTGAAGATTGATGTCATATTCCAAGTGTAAGAAATTCTGCCTATTCACCCTCGAAGGGGTGTCCTACAGCTGAACTAATAGAAAGTAGGTGATGGGAAGGGCCATATTGGTGATGGCTCTAGTCCAGTTCTGTTATAGACAATGAAGCAGTAGATGCGGGGAAAAAAGAAAACTGTACTGACAGTAAATTGGAACAGCAATAGAAATTTCTAGATGTCATATTTTTGGAGTTATGCGAATATTTTAGGAATGGTGACTTGTATACTAAGAATTACTAGAAACAGGTGATTGAAGAAAAGGACATGAAAAGGAACAACTAAAACTTTACAAACTGTCAACAGTAGGAAAAGCTGTTGCTGTGAATTTATTGCAGAAAGAGATTTTTAATTTGGAAGATAAAAAAAAATTTAATAAATTTGTCTGACCAAAGTTAACAATTTTTTGTGAGTTCAAACAAACTGACCATAAGAAAGGAGCAAAAAAACTTTGTTTATCCTATGTTATTTCCAACTAAGCATGAACTCGTGGAAAATTAATTCTTAACCTGCACCTAAGTTTATCACATGTTGGATTACATGCATTGATGCCAAAGTTGAGGGAAAACGTATGGATAATGAAAAGTGGGAAAACAGTCCGTAAAGTACTAGCGCAGTGCATTATATGCAAAAGACTTTTGACTATCCTTTGACTAAAAGCCTAAAGAATATAATATATTCCAGTTACACTACCAGAAAACAAGAGTTCGAGATAGCCTCATATTTGATGTGATGGATATTGATCCCACAGGACCTTTTACATTAAAAATAAAAAAAGAGGATGGGTAATTCTGTTTTCCTGTGCATTATGCAAAGGTATCCACGTAGAATTGATAATATGTTTGCTACTCCAAAGTTTTTTGTTTGGACTCTACAGATTCAGCACAGGAACAGGATGCCCAAAAATAATTTAGTGTGATAATGAAAGCAATTTTGTTGGCTCTTGTAATCTTCTGAAATCATTTGACTAAAAAGCGATTGAGGTAGAGGTGATTTCTTAACTCCCTGCATCTCCTTGCTAGGGAGGATTTGGGGAAAGAATGATTCAGCTGGTCAAAAAACTTATACATAGTCCTAGGTTTGTCATCAGTCATTTATGAAAAATTAATGAGTATTCTGCACGAGTGTGAAACTATGGTAAACTCAGGACCATTTATGTATGTATCTGAGCGTTCAAGTGAGCTTATTCCTGTGAAACCTGCAATATCTACAGGCGAAATTTTTGAAGGGGGTATGCCAGATTTAGATCATCTTGATCGGGTCAATTTGAGTAAAATATTAAGGTATCAGCAATGACTGTGAGGTACTTTGGAGCAAAGGTTTAAAAATGAGTCTCATTCAACTTTTACAAAGACTATCTAAGACAGGAAAATACCAAGACGTAAAAATCAGAGATACAGTACATGTTGAGAATGAAAATAAGAATTTTGCTCTATGGCTATTGTAACTCCTCGAGAGAAAGAACAAAAGATTATAAGAGAAATCGTAAACTAAATATTTTATTGCACATTAAGACATTTTTACTAACTTAAAAGTTTTAGACAAGTTACTCTCACAACATTTTTCTCTGTATTATAACATGTCTTGTTGTTGTGGATACATACAAAATAAAAACACAGTTCTAATATGGATAGCACTGGATATTGATATGCAACATCCTCCCACATTTTGTCTTTAGATAATAAATTTTTTATTTCATGAGATACTTTTACTAACTTAGAAGCCTTACACAAGTTACTCACAAAACATTTTTCTCTATATTCTAATACATCTTGTTGTTATGGATGCATATAAAATGAAAACCCAATTTTAAAATCGAAAGCAATGAATATTGCTATACAACAGTGACAAGAGGAATTCAGATGTATTCAGGGAATGGTAATGAAAGTAGAGCTGTACACATCAAAACAATTTCTAGTGAGATAACTTGACTTATCGAGAAAGTTTCTCTCATGTTTGCAGTTGAATTTACAATCAGTGAATTTGCAAAAGATCATACTATTACTGAATGGTTAGCTTCAGATTTTCCGAGGCATAAATTTGTGATGACTAAGAGTTTAAGATAAATTATATATTTCCAGATCCTTGGACTAAAGAATCCTTTTAACTGTGAACTAATTTAAGTTCTAATTTTGAATTTTCAACTAGAAGCCCATTAATCAAAAGGTGGAGAGTTTGTTGTGTGCTTATAATGCTAATCTGTTAAATGTAAAATCTGGCAACATGAATATAATGCAGTTTTTTAGCAACATAAAAGTAATGTTTTAGTTTTTGAGAGTTGGCATATTCCAGATATGAAAGAATGTCAACAGTATATTTGCTGTTGTTCCCTCTTTTAATAGTTGTTCCCTTTTTTTAAGGAGAATAAATTATGTTTCTTTTCCATTTTCGGGGTTTAGATAAATCGATATTTTATCTGGAACTCATCACTTTCTACCTGCCTTTTCCATTTCTGCCAGGTAACTGTATATAAATACTCTGTATCAGTTCAAGGGGCTCTTTTTATATCGATTCAAGGTGCGCTTTTCATAAATCAATCTTTCCCTCTATAATGAATATTTATTCTGAACTTCCAACAGCACAATTACTGTCATTACAAGTGACAGCTTGCTTCAGTGATGAATAAACCATCTTGTTACAGAATTCAGGAAGAATGTTTTGAAGTGGCATATTAGATTCTTCATGAAAATATTTTCATGTTTTATATTCCATTTTTTTTTCTTTGTTCATCTTTTGGAAGTAGGAGGGCCCAATTCCCCCGTATTCTAACTAGATCTTTGTAGAAAACACATTTTAACTAAAAAATGATGTTCACTTAAAATACTTTATTCATGTGCTCATTACATAACGATTTATGCTAGTTGCAAGCAATAATTAAGGAAATTTTCAAGATAACTATTGTAGAAATTAAAAGCATAACTTGCTTAAAATTCATGATGAAATTTCTGCAGTTCAACAGAAAAGTAAAAAAATATATATGTAACCCATAATTTATAGCACTTTACGTGTAAAGTATCAGTAGTGCAAATGGATTTATACTTTCTCTTGCCTCTTACTTCACCTGTTATGTTAGTCTCAGTTGAGATATGAATTTTGTAATATCTCCTTAATAATCCTTTGTAATATCTCTTTAATAAGTCCTTAATAATTGGAGGTCCACCAGGAACCAAGTGGTAAACTCACTGAGCACTAGTTATTCTAATCTGGAGAATGGGCTGGGTGCATGGGAGTTTTCATGGTTTTCCCCTTGTGTGACATTAATACCAGCCAGCTTCCTTTAAAACACTCTCCATGAAATCGTCCCTTCTCATAAGCAGGCAGCCCTTGAGTCATTTGCCTTAATCAGTTAACATGACCTAATCTGTGTAAACAGCTTTAAATCTAATTAACGTTTTGTGAAAAAACATTACTTAGAGCCACATGTTAAAGAGTGCCTTAGCATTTTGCGTATAAGAAAATGTGTATATTCACATCCAAATATTACTAACTGTGAACAATACTAACAATAAAATTTAGTCCAGGAATTGGTAATTTTTATCGTGAAAGTGTGTGAAAATGAAATTCTATATTATATTAAACTCATGTCAGTCCATTTAAAATATGAAATAAGAATTTTGTTGTGAAGATTACTGAGATTTTGATCTAGAGCTTTATAAATGCAGAAAAATAGAAGATTAAAAAAATTTAACTTTTAATGCAATAGAACCCTGTTATTTGAATGAATTTTGAATTAAATGAATTTTGAAGTTTCTTACACACCAATCTTTTTCAATATGGTTTCCTTTTACTTGAATAATGAATGCTATATTAAAATTTCCATACAATTCCGTGCTTATAAAAATGCATTACCAAGTTTCCAAAAGCATTTAAAAATTAATATTTTGGTAGCATCCGTGATAGAAGCCTGTTATTCAGACGATTATAAGAATTTTTAATGTCTTAAAGTAGCTTTTAAAACAGTTTATGGTTTGCATCAGAGACGATATATAGTTACATAAACCATTAAAGTTTGAATTGTGTAAAAACTGGTACGAGTTTGTATGTTCTCTAATATGTTTTAAGACACAATGAACATTTTATTGTACACTAGCTACAAGAATTTTTAATTTTTCATTTAAGCTTCTCAGAGTTATTTTTATTATGCATTTGTTTTTTAATAACAGCTGTTGAGCTCAAAGTAATGATAGAAAGCTAAAATTTGCTAACAAAATCCTATAATTTATTACTTTATTTAATATGTGTAAACTGTATTTTTTAAGGAAACTGACATCCTTAAACAAGGGCAAAGACAAGCTGCATCTATTAAATCTAATTTGGAAACAAAGCTGTCACGTGCATTGGAAGAAAATGAGCGCATTAAAACAGAAATGCGTCAACTTAAACAAGCCAGTAAGGTAAATACTGTAATTGAGATGCCAAATTCTTTTTCACTTCATTATGTACCAGCCATTTACGAGCAATTTTTAAAAAAAATGTGGTGACAAGATTTTAGTGGATCTACATATATGACATCATAGTGATGCTGTAAAGCTAGTTTTTTGTGTGCCACCTCACTTTTAATCTTCCATATGTAATGTGCTTCTAAGCAATGTAACTTCTTCATATTCAAATAAGAGCTTCAAGTCATAATGACATTGTATCTAATTTGTTTTGAAAACTATTAAGATTATGTGGTGACATTTTTTTTTGACAAAATGTATAAAAAATTTTCAGAAATTTTATGAACAATAGATACTAGGTAAAAATTAAAATTTCTTTTTATCGCAGTACTTTGTAGTAGCCAAAAGCATTTTAGGCTTTGTTATTACAAAGGCTATGCTAAGTTTTCATTTATTGTTTAAATTAACTTTATTTTTTAAATTTGCTATATGTAATCAGTATTCATATAAGACGTTTTTGCAATAAATTTGAAATTTGTTAGCTATATTCACTTATCATCCCTGTGAATATAAACAGAAGCATTATACAGAAGGACAGAGTATTTCACAGTGTCTTGACAATGAAAAAAAAACTGAATAACTTCTGAATGAAAAAAAGAGTTATATTTCATAATTTCTGAGTTTATGCATGTCAATAAGGGAAATTAAAAAGTAAGTATCTCAGAACAGTTCTAATGTGAAGGAACTATGGAACAAAGTCTCATCTTTGAAGTTCTTGGTAAACTGTTTGAGTGGTATTCCTGAAACCAATTCTCTGTTGTGCCAGATATTGCTGTTTTTAGCTCTTCAATGATTCTTGGTTGATCTCTACCCTTTAAGAAGTCAAGTGGCAATAAGTCAGACCTATAGGAATGTCAAGCAAGTCTGTTGCCAAAGCAATTCGGGAAGATTCTTCGAATGACGCAAGTATCATAGTGAATAGGACACTGCCTGTAAAATGTAGAGAAGCTTCATAATGCTGAAACCATGCATCTTTGACCCTGTGTTCATAGCAGGCATTGTTGCATTTACAGGTTCTGGACTACTTCCTGATGGTTTTTTATAATTCTTTGGTTACAAACATAAAAAGTTTTGACTTCCATTATTAGCACATTTTATTAGAAAAAAAAATTCATAAAGAAAACAGACCCAGTAAATAAGTTTCCTTTTTGCCCTTGTGTAAATGTGCAAACTTTAGTAATACTAGCTGTATCTATTGATGAGTTACTTATACAGTATAAAGTTCGTAATCCTGACTCGTCGGGACCTCGGCGATTCTGGATTAGAGGTTTTTGAGGATTATAGATCATCAGTTTAAATATGGTAAGATGGCATGCAGAAATTATACAATTAAGAATATGAAACAGTAATTTATGAAATAAACAGCAATTATGATCTAAAGGGTATCAAATTTTACAAAAAAAAGGCTTAATATTTATTTTTTTACTTTATTAAACATTTCTTTCAATGTAAGTTGTTTAATTTGCTTCATTTTTTGCCCTAATACTTTCTCTTTAATTCTATAAACAGACATAATTTCTTGTTCAGTTACAAAGTTCCACTGTTCAAGTCCTGTAATTGCTGTGTCGAAAATACCGACTAACTTGTCAAACGAAATTTTTTCGTTTTCAATAACCTCTCTGTCACTTTCTTCACTATCGGGAGCGGTATTGTCTGGATCTAGAACCAGACCTACAGATTTCGCCGTCCGTTAATTGATTGATGATTGGGGCATTATCATTGCAATGAAAATTTCTGTTATATCATCTTCATTTAGTACCGCTTCTCCACATTTCTTTACATAATTCAATAACTGGAAAATTTCTCCTTTAGTTTGCGATGTCCGAAAACCTTCAAATTCGTGGCTATCATCTTCATCGTCCTCACCATGAAATATGGTATCTGGCCATAAATTATGCCGAGCATTTTTTAACGTAACTGGAGACACATTCTCCCACGATCTTGCGGTGGTCCACACAGCAAATTTTATGCTAAAATATTTCAAAAATTCTTGAGTAGTCTTGCCATTGTTTAAGAAATTTAACATAGATTTTAAAAATGCTACTTTATATTTGCATTTCAACGCGTGCGCTATTCCCATATCCATAGGCTGAATGATAGACGTACAGTTTGGAGGAAAGAATAATATGTATACATTATCTTTCACTAAAACTTTAAGTGAAGTATGCACCGAACAGTTGTCAACAGTAAGGACTATTTTTGAGTCTCAGGTAAACCAACCGAATTCAAATGTCGCCGAGCGTCGGGTATAAATAGCCTCGGGCCTTTGACCCCGTTCTTCATAAAACTATTCTGAAGGTCAGACCAACAATCCTTTCTGGCTTTGTTATGATCACGACTGAGATTTTGTTTACTTCCGTTATTTTTGTAGGACCTTTATTGCTGTTGAAAGCTTTCCTGCACTTTTATTGCTGTTTAAAGCTTAAAAGCACACTGTACTACAAAAGAATCAACAAGGAAATGTCAGGAGCAACCAACCGATAAGAATCCTCTTAGGACAAGCTGTCTGCAGTAAACTGATACAATGCATTTGGAGAAACTGCACCTGCTACTGCATACCTTAGGGGGAGGGAAGAAAACAAGATTGCGATCTCGGCCGTTTTCGAAAATCTCTGCATGTTTTATTATGGAAGGAAAAAAAATCAAACAATAGCATAGAAAAAGAAAATTGTGGCTTTGAGGATCGGATTATAGATCATTCCGGATTATGGACGTCCGGATTACAGACTTTGTACTGTATAACAGATTTGTGAGACCCATTGAAGCACCCTGCATAGACCTAATACAAATGTATATATGCATACATGTGCATGGAAATAAACATCTTTTTGAAACATTTTTGGTAGTGTGATACTAATGTAGTTACATGTATACCTTTAACTAGTCACTTTATTGCAATAATATGCAAAATGTATTGGTACACTAAAAACTAAAAACGTAATTTCATTCTTGAAGGCATTTTCTCTCAGTGGAGATAGCAAAGTACTGCTGTTAACTATGCTGCTGAAATCAAAATCTGATACAGAAATTTGTTTTACATTTTGACCAGAGAAATTTTATTTCAAATATATTTATTTTGAGAATGTTGTTATAGCTCTGATGATTTAAACATCATTTGCTTTCTGAGTCTTAGGAAGCATTTTCATGCTATCATGTGATATCATGCAAAAACTGAATGACGAAAAATATCTGATTACATTTAGGTTAAAATAACATGATGAATAATGGTTACTGGAGAAGTCAAACAACAAGAACTAGCGTAATTGTGAATTTTGCGGGACTAGTTTCAGTGGTTTAATTACAGAACCATCCTCCCCAGTTGTCTATGTGCAAATGAACGAGATAAGGAAAAACTAAGACATAATTTACTTGAAGGCTGAAGGTAAAGAGGAATTGGACGGATGGGTTGTTAACTAGAGCAGAGAGATTTTTTGAATGTGAATGCTTCTAGAAAATCAAATTTACCAATGGAAAATGCTTTTTGAATAATTTTGGCTGCAGGAAAATGGAAAGTGTGCTTTTCGGACTTGAGGCAATTTGAGACAGTCAATTGTCTTCCGTTCCTCGACATTTTGGACACACGTAACATATCCAACTGCAGTACTACTGTCTATCGTAAACCTTGATCAGTTTGCCTTCCACCGCACTTCAAATCATGTCATCCAACTAAATAAAAGTTAGCTTCATTTTATTCCTTTGTTTTCCATGCACTTCAAGTTTGCTTCTCCAAACTGTCTTTTGATCAAAAACTAAATTATTTAAAAGCAGTTGCTATTGATATGGGCTTTTCACCCAATATTATTAACAAAGCAGTTAAAAAATTATTATCTCAACACAACAAAGGGGGAACTCTAATTTTAGGAAATTATTAGAATTCTGTTGTCATTCATTTCCTTCCAACGATTAACTATAAAAGTGCACATATTTTACAAAAATTTAAATTTCGGTTTTTTTTTCTAATATCAATAAAACTCCCACTTCCATACCTAAGGATGTATGATATGATTCCAGATATGAATCCTTTGGTTACTTACAGGATTCCAGTGTGATTTAATTTACACTGGTCAAATTAAGAGAGCCTTAAAATTCCACATTAAAGAGCGCAAGGCGCGTGTTAAGAAAAAGGAACAAGCATTGTTGGTCTGAAAAATTATACTTTCCATTTTTCTGCAGCCAAAATTATTATAAAACATCTTCCGTTTGTGAATTAGATTTTCTAGAGGCGTTTCACATTCAAAAAAAGTCTTTCTGTTCTAGTTAACGACCCTAATTCCAATCCGTCTTTGCCTTCAGCCTTTAAAGAAATTATGTTTTAGTTTTGGCTCATCCATAGATGGCACCAGTAGTTTAACTCCTCTCCAGCCATTCTTATCTTATGTAATCACTATATCTTATCTTATTCATTTTCGCTTTGGCAGCTGAGGATGATGGTTCAGTGAAACCATCGAGACTACTCCTGTAAAATTTGCAAATGTATCACTGGTTTTTATTGTTTGACTTTGAAATGAATGCGTTAATTAAGAAATTTATAATGCTTGTTACTTTATGACATAAAATTACATTTCTGCTTAATTTGTCAGACATGAATTAGGATTTAATCTATTAACATTTGTAATTAAATAAGATATGAATTATTAATAATTACCCTTTGATTATAGTTATGCTTCATGAAACTCAAAGCACTTAGAAGATCTTTTTAAAGTTTAATAATTTTCTCAGGTACTTTGAATTTTTGAAAAATACACTGAAGTTTTCTCATTTAAGAATTAGTTCTTTTTACAATTATCTAAGTTTAAATGAAGAAGTAATTTCATTTACCCCAAAGAATTTGCTAAATGCTGATATGTTTCCTTTAATGGTTTCACTTTTCTCGAAACTCAATTGAAAAACATCCCAGGCGACCTCCTAATTTAAAATTTTCATTCAGATTTCTCTGTTAAATTCATGGATAACTTTTGAATTCAGTTAAAAAAAAACTTATGCTTTCGCTTTATTTTACCTTAAATTTAAAAATATTATGCTAATTCTTGTTTGGCCTTCTAATATAATTATCTGATTAGATGTTTGAAAAATCAGCACACATGAATGCATGGAAAACAAACCTTATTTAATATTTAACAGAATTCTTTGACAGTCAGTATTAGTTCAACATAAATAGCAAATTTATGCTTTTGGAATTACACTAAAATACAAAATTTTAACTGTAATATATTTCTCTGTGTAGTGAGATTTCTAAATGTGAAATTTAAAAATTATTTTCCATTTATGTAATTTTACTTGTATTCTAGGAAGCTCAGGAAAACTATCAGAGGAAAATGGAAGAACTGTCTACTGAAAACAGGCGTATAGACAAGCAAAATTCAGAGTTGCATAATGCTATAAAAAAGCAAATGCAGTTGATTAATAATTTGAAAAGGCAAAAGGTATGTACTAGTAAAAATTTTTACTTAATGGGTAATTAAAGTTTAAAAAAAATGTATTAATGGGAGAAAGAAAGGAAAACTATTAATCGCCCTCCATTTAATGCTCCAAATAGAACTTGTCAAAAGGTTAGCATTAAAATATTAAACCCAGATTATTAATGAATGCTGAACACACATTTCGTTCTCCCTGTAATTATGTGACTTTAACCGCTGCTAATTAATTGTCCTGAAATGGTAAATAATATTTTTATAATCCCATAATGATGAGAACTAACCCTACATGCACCTGGCACCCTACTAGTTACAAGCAAAGAATAAAAGTAAATTCATAATCAAGCTAATACTGAAATGCAAAATGATACAAAACATGGTTTACATAAAGATTAGAAAAACTGTAACTATTCAAAAATGTTATTTTTTTAATCAGTTATAAAAACACATGAATGAGCTTAAAAACACTATTATATAAAAATGAAGCTCAATTAGATTCAACTTCTAAAGAGCCAGCAGTTTCCAGAAAAAGAAAACTAAATTAAAATCGCGATTACTTTTGGTGTTGCGGGGGCTCCTTCATATGGTTTCTAGACCTGTATCTTCATGACTTCTGTACTGGCAGTGGAATAGTTCAGAATAATCCCACCAACAAAGCAAATGAGACAAGCTACTGTCATCTGTCTACAGGCATGCAGTACAGGTTTTCTTACATCACCCTTTATATATATGTGTGTGTGTGTATGTATGGAGGTATGTATACATGAAACGCATGTCCCTTTATATGTATGCAAACTTATACACACACATGTATGTATATGTATGCTCTTCAGATTTGTTCTATTAAATTACTCTTTCTTGATATATCAACTCTAAAAATGGTTGCATTAGTTTGAGAGCAGTGCAACAAGGCTCGTATTTCTGCTCAGCAGTCAAAGAGGGCCAAGGAAGTACAAAACTGGAGGAAATGTGTTGCTTCCCTTTGAAAGGAAAGTTATGAGGCAAAGCAGAAAAGTTTTAATTCTTTTGTCAGCACAATGAATTATAAATTTGATTCTAAGAAAGTTTTTAAGTATGTTAACAACTTAAGGGCTGGCCAATCCCAAATCACTAAGAGCCCCTTCAAGGATCATCATGGAATTTTAACTAGTGACAAAGATACTGCAAATGCATTTGTCTCATCTTATTCTAAATCACAAAGACTGAATTAAGATTCCTGGGGAACTCAAAAAATGCTGAAAAGTAATAAGCTGTAACTGGTGCCAACTTTACCGAGTTTGAACTCAAAGACTCAAATTGAATACCTTAAAAATGGAAAAAACCCCGGCCCAGACTGTTTTCACCCAGAATTTATTAATAAGCTATAGCCTAATGGTCATTCAGTGCTTTTAATGCTGAACAACAGAAGCTGGAACTCTAACATACCAGCAATTTGGAAGAAATTATTGTCCCAATATAAGCAACATAAGCAAATTATTATTATCATCCCAATGTAAGAATTGGATGGATATAGGCCAATAGCCCTTATGAGCATTTTGGCAAAAATTATGGAGCAGATGATCACCACAAGATTGACCTGGTTTCTCGAGCACCACAATCATATCTGTAACTCCCAAGTGGGCTTTAGATGTTTTCATTCCACTGCCCAACAGGTGGCCTACCTTAGCCGAAATATTGAGGATGATCCCGGCGACCGCAGATCTACTCCAGCGGCCTTGTTGACTTCTCGTCAGCATATGATAAGGCCTGCTGCCCTAAGTTAATTTATGAGCTGATTTCCACAAGAATTAATGGCAATATGTTGCTCTGGCTACATGATTTCCCTTGGTCAGCAGTTTTCTTCAGTGGATTTTGGAAGCTCTTTATCCATATTCAAACAAATGGAATCTGGTCTTCCTCAGGGCACTGTTTTGAGCCCTATACTGTTTAATATTTATATTAATGATCTGACCAATTCATTGGAAAGCATTCCTTGATAAAAACTGCGTTGTTTGCTGATGACCTGCCAGTGCGAGCAAGTGAGCCAAAGAACACCCAGGACAGGCTTAACGCTACATTTAATAAAGCCCTTGAGCAACTCAGTTTTGGGAGTTCTGACAATGCCATATCAGTCAACAAATCAAAAACCACCTGCCAGTTTTTCTCCCTAAATAGGTGTCCTTTTATACCTAACCTTAAATTCCAGGGTATGGCAATTCAAAGAGCAGAAAGCTCGAAATATTTAGAATGCATTCTTGATTCTAAGTTGAGTTGGAACACGCATGTTGATTACATATGTGAAAAAATTGTTAAAATTTTTAAAAGGTAGGTTGGTTGGTTGCAAATGGGGTTGCAGCCGAGACACTTTGAATACCACCTTCAAGCTTTTCATTCAGCCAATCTTCAGTTATCATAACGAAGTTCTAGTCTCTGCTGTTACTAGTACCATTCAAAAACTTGAAACTGTTCAAAACCTGTATTATTCAAACATCTTAAAACTCAAAAAGGGTTTGTACAATATGCTAATTGTGCAGCCACTGACATGAATGTCCACATCAATCCTTTCAACTTCTCTGTAGACTTGTTTGCCCTTTGGGATATGGAGAGATCTCAGTGTGTCTGAAGCTGGATATGCAGGTTAACAAGAGTCACATGAGCAAACAGGAGGTTCGTGCCGTTTCTCTGTCTACCACTGAAAACACAGACACACCCTAGAGACACATGGTTACTTGTCTACACAGATGGATCAATGTTTAACAATGAAGATGGAGCAGGAGCTGGCATGTGTTGTGATCGTTTTTCATGCTGTGCACCTATAGGTGCTCATTCCACCCATTATGATGGCAAAATAATGACTATTTATATCGCATTAAAGCAACTGGCTATCTCCCCCCCATCATTCTGCAGAGTGGTGATTTTGTCGGACTCCTTGTCTGCTCTTCAATCTCTAGCAAATTGACAATATACAGATAACACCCATATACTGGAGTGTAGAGAGCTCTCAGTATCAATCTCTGTTTCTTTCCAGTGGATCCCAGCTCACTGCAGCATTTCTGGGAATGAGGCTGCCAATGTTTTGACCAAAAAGGGTGCAAGGGTCCTCCAGAGACTTTTAAAGAGCCTCTCATTTCATTCCGTGAAATTCCTGATAGAAAGAAGATATGCCGCCAGTATAAAGCAGAGAGCGCTGTGTGACTCTGCTGGTAAGCCATGGACCTCACTGCTTGAGGATACATAGTTCATCCCAGATTTTCCTAGAAGGGCAGCTGTGGCACTTTTCTGCCTAACCACTGCCCATAACTGTTTGCCTGCATACCTGTACTGGCTTGGGCTTTGCGACTTTTCTTTATGTTCTCTGTGCAGACAACATAAAATTTTTTATGCTACTCATCTTGACTCGTGCTCTGCATTTCTATTTTTAAACTGTAAAGTTCAGAAATATTGGAAGGCTAGAGATCTAATGGCATCATAGCGAGTCTTCTGGGCATTTGTAATAAATAAATAAATAACTCTAAAAATTTGCAGCCATTCCATATAAGAGTTTCTATCGTATTTCTTCTGTTATATGTGCACATAATATGTACAGTGTTCGAATTTCATCATTCAAATACTGACTTCGTACAAAACACCGAAAAGTGTTAAAGTTATGTGTTTATCAGTTTGATTCAAATGTGCTCAGACAGAAGACGAAAGGTTAAATTGTAGGAATATGTCCTAAGATATTTACCTTAAAACCTTAATATATAACCTTAAAAATGTTAAGAAATACTCTTCTTTATATTTGTAAAAATTTTCTGTTTATCTATTTAGATGCATATTATAAACCTGTGTTGCATGATTTTTTAACATTTTTTAACCAAGTTCTATAAATTCTGCCCACAATGCACTTTTCAGTGCCTTAATATTGTCTTCTGTGGTTCTTCCTGTTATGTCTTCTGTGTTCCTAACATTCTAATTATTTAGTTTCTTCCATTTTTTAGATGCATATTGAAGCTGCGACTGCTCTTCAGTTTTCGGAAGAAGAATTTATGAAAGCTCTTGACAGAGGTACCTGAATGATGGTCATCTTTTTACTGCCATTTGTAAAAGTCTGTTCATCACTGGATAATACTTGAGTGCCTTTTTGTATGTGCATCTCTTCATCTATTTTTTACTTCACAATATGACCATTGTGTATAAGTGAACAATTTTAACATTTATTTATTTTCATTTACTTATTTTAAACAATAATATTAGAAGTCTAGCAGTTTTTTGTACATTCAAATGTAAAAAGTAAGTGTTTTTTGATAAAAAATTAAAAAAGGTGGTTTTCTAAATGAAACATCTTCTTTCTGATATGTGCTCGATGGCTCATAAATAAAAAAAGAACTGCAGCAAGTTAGTGGTTATAAGGTTTTTATTTGATAAATTTATGTACTAAAGTTTTGTTTACTTGTGATAGTTATATATTTATTTTTTTCTTATGTTTTCTTCACCTTTTTTTTAAAATGTAAATTTTGTCATTTAGTATGAACAAATATATGTATAAAACATGTCTTAAGTATTCATTTTTATTTAATTAATTTGATGTAGAATCTTATACAGGGTTTGTCCGGAAATTAGTAAGACTGAATATTTTTAAAAGAATTTATTCTCAGTTTTGACACATCGACGACTTAGTTTTCAAAACATGCCCTTCTGCATCAGCATAGCGTTTCCAGCGACTCTACCTATCACTGAAATCTCCCTGGAATGCAGAAACTGGAATGCTGTTCACCCTTATTACAGCCTCTTGAATGGCCTGGACCGAGCTGTGCCATACTTTCATGACCCTCTTCAGTCAGGGGAAGAAATCTGAAGGAGCAACATCTGGGCTGTACTTGTACTTGAAAGATTCAGAAAAGGATTCTCCCGCATCCGTCAGCAATCTTTAAATCATGGAGGCTCCACACGAGAATATGCTGAGCCACACTGCCTTTGGTGTCGTAAACTTCCTGACCAAACATGGCATCACACAGCTTCCCCAGCCACCCTACAGCACGAGAAGCTAGACCCCGCGCTGTACCCTTCTGATGCTGGCCAATTATGCTTGACTTGAATATGACGTCATTTATAGGCGGAGCTGGCGACGTAATCATGGAAGTGTGTATAAACATGATATAATTTTGTAGTCTAATGTATGAAAATCGTTTGAACTTTAAAATTCACTAAGACTACCCAGCAGGGTGAAAAATTGTAGAGTAAAAGCCGTCAGGCTGAATAATCCAACCTATCATAATTCACCGATAGTCTAATATTATTTTCTTTTGTAATCTGAAGTTTTTCACATTATATTAGGATATTATGCCTTCTGAAAATTTAAAACTCTTAATTGTTATGTGGTACTACTTGTTTCTGCATTTTGTCGGTTGCTGAGTCATTTATTATTTAATTCGAGTTTCAAAAATATTTTTTTTTGTATGTAAACTTGTATTAACATACATGAAGTAATTTATAGGACATCACACTGTTAAGTATTTGTGCCATTTTAAAAATGTTAGTACTAATTATTATTCTTTCATTATGCAATCAAAGCTGTATCAGTTTCTGAATGCAATTTATACAGAGTCACGATCAAACTACAGTAAAAAAAGTAAAGGTTTATTGTGTGGTGAAATTACATAACTGATTCATTCTGAACTGCAGGTGTCAAGTGTCATATAAAGTTGCTGTTTTCGTTCTTGAGGTAAAATAAAGAATAATTTGTTAGCCATTTGAGTTACACGTATAAATATTTTACATTTGTTTCTCACGTGCCTGATGTTTGCATATTTGTTTTCAGAATTCTTTTTCTACTTAGCTTTCAGTTTTAATCTTATTGGGTTATTTTTGTTTCAGTTATTAATTTAGTATATGTTTTATTCTAGTGTCATGGATTATGTTGAATATAAGTTTTTAAGTTTGTCTGAGCAGAAGCGTAGCTAGAGTTTTCTGTGCCTGGGGGATGCTGAAGATTTCGTGCCCCGTCCTTTCTGCCAAAATGCAATGGGGAACATCAGTTTGGCACTTCCTGTATGTTGCACCTTGAAACAAGGGATATCCCCTTTCTCCCCCAGCTATGCCTTTATGTCTGAATCCTTTTTATACAGCAGTATCTTCAGATGATTATTCTTTCCCAAGTATTTTGTCTTACATTTTTGTTATGAATTTACTGTTTAACGTTTCAGCAGCATACATTTCACTTGTCAGTTATCACATGATGTTATATTTAATAGCATTGTGTATCCTTTTAATTTATCAGTTCACCAATCAGAACATTTTGTACAAATTTACTTATTTCTGTGAGAAAAAATGTACTTTTCTCTAGTAAATAACTATTTGAAGAATAACAGAAAAAAATCTAAAAGCTTTCAGATTTTACATTACGCCCAAAGGGACTTTTTTTTACTGTTTTCTGTGTTACCTTTATTTATTAAATATCATGTTCTTCGCAAGTGAACCATAAAGTTCACTTTAACAGCAATATTGCAAATAATTTCAAATATATTAATAATTTTAAAATGAGCATATCTTTAGAATTTTTGATACACAGTCTTGTACATTGGAGATAAAAATGTTCCCCCCCTCCCCCGTACACTTTTGCCATTCCTTGCTTTGAAATTGTTGAGTTTGTTAATAAAAAATTCGTTAAAGTTTTACAAAGTATGAAATCAATAATAAGACAAATTCCAAATTAGGGCTTCGAGATTGATTTCCATATTTAGTGGAGGATTATACTATTCAAAATTTGATGGCTGTAGGTACATTTGTTTTATAACAATGCGAGAAACATATATACACTTATGTAGATTCATCATTATTTAATTTCTTTAAGTATAATGCCACCAGTTCCACAATCCTGGCGATGAGCTCCATGTCCGATGTTCCTCTCGTCTCATACTCTATGGATTTCATGTATCTTCACAGGGTTGTAATATTTGGTGGGAACAGCTTGACAAGTGAATCGACGCAAAATGCCAGAACGAAATTAATAGCCCTTCTGAGGGCTAAAAAAAACTAGTACTGAATAATTACCTAGTCAGAAAATCAAAATCTGGAGTTGTGGATGATCATCTTAGATGGAGTTTATGTATATGTTTCCAGATTAAATTAGAATTATCAACATGGTGAAAGGTTTTTATGACAACTACCTTTTGATTAGTATTTCTGAGTATAATGGGGTTATTATATATAATGATACATGAGAGTAGAAGAAACTTTTCCAAGAAACGAGCTTGTCCATTTATTACGATCAGAGGGTTTGTAGCCGAAATGTGTCATTAGACCCTGTGGTCTCTGTTAGCTGTATGGGGCTTTTTGAAACTGAACTAAAAATATTTCACGTGAGGATTTATTTGTGAAACCTTGTATGTATTTCTCCAAAAAACTGGTTTACCTGTAAGTCAATCAATGACATCTGGAAAACAAAAATTGTGGGAAATATTTCCTTTGATGCATTGCTGAGGATAGCTCATAAATGTGCAACTGGTTTAAGAGAATATCATCCTCCATTTCTGCAGAAGACCACAGTAATTTGAAATTGTGGATGGTGGGTTTCTTAAGATAATTTTCATTGTAATTACATTAAAATGAAAAGCAGAAGAAGTGTAGATAATATAGTTCTGCTTATTTAAAATTTTTTTTTTTTTTTTTTCTCACAAATCTAAATAAAGTTTTGGGATGAAGCATTTGAAATTACCTACATCATTAAGTTACGCACAAAATTTTCATTACATATTTTTATTATCAATAAAACATTCAACAAATAATATTTACAGTAAAAGGAACATAAAATCTCTAGCTAATGTGTGAGTGACAAAACATATTACATTAGGCAAATTATTTACAAATGTTTATATTTTACAAAAGTATCCTTTATTCATAACACACTTGCATTTAGCAAACAGATTCCCTGCATGAAATTGGGCATATAAATACTAGTTTTTAATCTTCTTAAAAAAAGTTCTAAAGCTACTTGAAATAATCATTTAATCTCTCATAGTATGTTCTTAATTATTAATATAGAAAGAAAGAAATTTACAGGAGTAGTTAACAGTAAAAATAATTTGATTAAATTTCTTTATCAAACAGAAGTAATGCAATTTACTTATTACTGATGTTTCTGTATTGAATAGTCATGGTCATTTCCTTTACTAATGACAGGCTGCCCTAATAAGATATCTCTGAACTTTTCAGTTTCATTCGCTGTAGGTTTGTTCAGTTTTCGTTTTTTTACAATTTTTTGTTTCTTTGTTGAGAAAAATCTTTTTTGTGGAATAATCTTACTTCCAGATTCAAATTTAGTGCTTATATTTTTTATTGGATTTATTGTGTTGCAATTTTCTGATAACTGTAATAATTTTTGAGCAGCATTTAAATGTTGCATGATTGGCTGAAATACTTCATCTCTTAATGTAGTCTGAAAATTATTATTTTTGTTGCATAATTTATGGATTTCATTTAATTTATTGGTAATTAACAAGAATTTTTGATTAGTTGACTTCTCAGAAATCAAATTTGTCTGTGATTTTTCAAAATTTTGTACTTCTTCTTTTGAGAAGTTAATAATTGGTCCAGAGTAAACGGTTTCGTTTCTGTTGTTCATTACTGCTGAATGAATGTGTTTACATAAATTATATTGAATATTAAAGTCAATACATTCACAGGTATATGCTTGGATACAAATACACAGTCCAGTCACATTAATGTGACCATCTGTCAAAAGCCAGAATAACCACCTT
>KK113073.1:234083-290297 GCA_000611955.2 Stegodyphus mimosarum | reverse complement strand
TTTTTTTTTTTTGAAAACCACAAGAAAAACACGATTGCCGAACTTGAAAAGGTGTGCGAGTGTGGGTGTGGGAAAGCGTGGAAGTGTAGGAAAGACAAGGAATTCTCCTCTTATGCGGAGGTCTTGAAATGTTACGTCTAACGGAAGTAGAATTTTTACTTTTTCTTTTCTCTTACGGGGAAAATAAGTGCACTCGCTGATTAAATTACTTATAATTATTAATTGGAAAGGATCTCTCACGGCTTAGAATTTCTTTATTAATGAATTGTAAAAGAGTTTTTAAGTCAAATTCTTTATCGCCTTGAATGCGATTAAATTCTAAAACGAATTCTGAAGGAATTAATTTTATTAAAATTTGCGTATGATTCACCTGTAATTCCTAAATCTAAGCTTCTGATCTGCGTTTCCGCGTTATCATATAAATTTCGTAAACTTATAACATCGTTAGGATTTTTAACCGGATTTAAATTAAGCAAATAAATAAAAATGAGTGTTAACAACTCAAATAACTCCAATGAGTGTTAATCAAAATGTTTTTCATTTCCGAATCTTTCTTTCAATAAATCAAGTGCTTTATCATAATTTTCATCACTTAAAGCAAATCCACTAATACATGCTGCCGCAGTACCACCGAGATAGGATTTCAAATAGTTAAATTTATCAACTTTGCTTAATTTAGGATTATTATGAACAGAGCTTTCAAATAAATTGTAAAAATCTAACCAACCAGAATAATTACCATAATGTTTACTAATATGTAATTTAAGCAATTTTATATTTATATTTTTAGTTTCATTATTAATCAACTGAATGTTTTCTGAAACTGTATCAGCTTGGATAGAATCAGAATTAATATTCTTTATTTTAGAATGAAGTTTCGATTTCCAAAAAATTATTTTTTCTTTGATTTCTTCTGAAGCTTCTATATCTTCAGATATTGTCTCGAAGCTCAAAAGATTTCAATTTCACCATTTAAAGAATTTAAGTCAGTTTCTTTTCCGATTAATTGTTCCAAAAATGCTTCGAACTGATCAATTGTTTCGTTTTCGTTGTTGATCGTTACTTCTATTTTGTTAATTAATTTCGTCAACATCGAACGCACGGATGTGCGTTTCTTCTCAACTTTGGCAGATTTTCAGCCATATTTAATTTCTATCCAGGTATCAGTTTCAATAATTCAATAAAGATTCTCTTACCTGGTTTTCCAATGGCAGATGCACCACTTGATTTTTAACACTTTTCAACCGACCGTATATTCTACATAGGGTCTATTTCTATCATAATATAATTTTTGTTTCTGCCTTGCCGCATCAGAATTTTTGATGGCCTCATTAATAATTTTCTGGACATCCTTCAACTTCAATTCTGCTGAACGAAAAATAACTTGTCCAGTGGCGTTAAAATTTTTCTACCTAAAAATATTTCTGCAGGGGTTTTCTGTGTGGTATCATGTTTTGTGTTCTCAAGGCAAAGCCTAACTCACTGACACAGCTATCCCAAAGGTCATGGTAATTTTAAACATATTTCTGAATAATTTTAACTATATTCTTATTTACATGTTCCGCAATATTCGATTGTGGTCTATAAGGTACCATCTTCAAATAGCGTATGCCAAGGCCTGTGCAAAGGTTTTCAAATAAATTACTTACGAATTGCCTACCTTTATCTGATATTACTTTTACTGGGGCCCCGTATTTTAAAATATATTTGTTTAGAAACGAATCTGCTACTATTTTTGCTGAAGCTCGTTTAAGGGGAATTATTTCCATCCATTTTGAGAAATGATCCACAATGGTTAACAGATATCTGTTTTTATTTATTTGTGTTCTAGGGTAGGGACTTAGCAAATCCTGAAATTTTTCGAAATTGGCTGACCAGTTGAGACCGAAATTTACAACATAAAAAAAGAAAAATTTTGCTGATTGTTGACAATTGTGCAGCACACCCTCATTTAGACAATCTACAAAATATACAGCTGGAATTTCTTCCTCCTAATACCACATCTTTAATGCAATCAATGGACATGGGGGTAATAAGAAATTTCAAGACTTTGTATCGTGGGAAACTGGTTAATTACATATTAGAATCCATTGATGAAAATTTATTAACAACTTCCACAATAGTTGGCGAGCTATAAAAGCCACTACAATACAGAACTATTTTACTAATTGTGGCTTTAAACCCCTAGAAATTTCCGAAAATTTAAGCAACGAAGAAAATGAGGATATGTTGCAAGTTCCTATTTGTATTAACTATGAAGAATTTTCAACAATAGATAACAATTTACCATGTTACGATGATAATGAATACTGTGAGGATTCAATCGTAGACGGTATTAAATCAAAATATGGAAAATTAGACGAAGATGATGATGATGATGATGAGCCACCTGTGCCTGCGACTAAACAGGAAGCAAAAAAATTTACAGTCGATTCCGCTTAATTGGGACACATCGGGACCGGGCATTTTGTCCCAATTAAGCGAATTTCACAGTTAAAGTTCACAGTTAAGGCCAATAACCGGTAATAAATTAAACAATACATACTTTTTCAATAATTTTAATAAATGTAAATTACAAATGGGAAAATTATGTATTAATATTTATCTAAAATTAATATGAATCTAAAATTCTAAATTAAAATTAAAAAAATGAGTCAAGTATAGTCTGTTTTTTGTTTTTGTAGCATTTCTTTTCTACAAAATCAGCGCAGATATTCAGTGCGGATGCAGGGCTTTCTTCATTTCCTTCCTACATAAAATAACGCTGTAACGTGGCAATACATTTTTTTGCTGTTAAGGACTTTTGTTTGACTGAAGACAAGGAAAAAGGTAAGTGGATATTTCATTTGTGTAGTGCTAAGATGAATTTCCTTCATGTTATTTCATTGATTTAAAATGTAGTTTATTGAAGTTATATATTTTTTGTTTGTCTGCTCCTTTGACTTTTTAAGTGAAAATAGATCGATATGTACATGGATGAAGTCAAGGGAGTGTGCAATTCTCCGACTTTTTTTTAAAATGAAAATAGGTTGATATGTATATGGATACAGAGTTTGTGCAATTCTTCGACTGAAATTGTCGCTACACAAAGCCAAAAATAACAAGTGAAAGAACTGCACAAACTCGATGCCCATATACTGCCAAAAATTGCCAAGGGGCACCCGTAAATATATTTCTACCCATTACGGAAGAGTCCTGTGAATGAAGTATCATTATCAGACAGCAGGTGTCCTAATGACTGCAAGCTTGTGAATGGAGATAAATAATTTTACAACAGTTTGCCTTGCGATACTAATGAAAGTCAAATTGAATCGCTCATTATTATAGCGATAAATCATATACTACATAATTAAATATTTTATTTTTGTATTAAAAATTTATTACAATTTCTAATTTGCCAAGAATATGAACAAATATAAAATGCTGCAATTAGGTTTTTGTTTGCCCTCATATTTCGAGATTGGCTGTTTTAATGGTATATCCTTTCTGTTGCATTTTGAAATGTTAAAACTGCTTTCATCATGCCTCAGGTTTGTACACATATATGTGACTGTGTGTTCACTAGAAACACGAACTACATATAAAAATTTCTTGAGTGTTAAAAGGAAGATATTCTAACTTCAATTAAATTGAATAAATCAACATGCCAAAGGAATTTACATAAATAACTGTTTTAAAAATTTTATTATTAAAATTTGACACAGAAGTTTAAAAATCTAGGGGAAAATGTTTTTCTTGAAACTTTTTTAAAAAGAAATCTATTGGTATAAAAGCTCTTAAAATTAATAGAGTGTAAGTAAAAAAAACAAACAGTTAATGTAGAGAATGGTAACATACTCTGCACACAAAAAATTATTGCCAGAAGAACATTCAGTAGATATTTACTGTATGGTTCTGATTGGTTTCTGTCTGAAAAAAATTGCCAAGTGGTTGTTCGTGAAATCTGGAAGCCCGCTGCATGAAATAGGTTTTTTAGTAACCCTAATGTTGATAATGTTGGTGAAATTAGCATTGGGGAAAACTGTATGAATGTTGCCAAATGTGTTGTGTTGAGATTTTGACTATTTTTTGTAATAGTAACCCTTTCGTAGGGACCGGAGATTTTAAATTTCTGTGTTTGGCTGCACATGCGTAATGTTTTATGAAAGTGCTGCTTGAAAGGTCGTCAGAAAGTTTGCTTAGTGTTATAAATGAGTATATTCTTCCGGAGACGACAATAATTTCAAACTGCTGAAAGGCATACAATTGCCTTTCAGATGAAGAGCCGAAACCACCAAAAATTTAATTGAATTGCTTAGGTGGAAGATTGTGGAGCTGTCAACGTATGCACGTGAAGAAAACATATGTTAAAAAATTGACGTTTTATTTATTTATTGGTGTTTCTGTGTTTTGTTGTTTAGTGTTTTTATGTTAGGAAATTTGTATTTTTGGTTATTTATTACTCTTTTTTTGTGTATTTTTGATTATTTGTTTGTGTCTCTGTGTTAAGACAGCAGCGAATTTTTTCTGGTTAACAAGATAGTTTTAACTATGTTTTAGCTTACCGATTTTGTTTACATGAAAATAGATCGATGTGTAGATGGAGAAAGTTAAATTAGTGTGCAGTGCCTAGTTTGTGTAATTCTGGGATTTTTTAAAGTTAAAATAGTTCAATGTGTACATGGATAAAGTTAAATTAGTGTGCAATGCCTACTTTGTGCAATTCCCTGATTTTTTTTAAGTTAAACTAGGTTGATATGTACATGGATATCGAGTAAGTGTTTGATTTCTCGTTTTTGTTTCGTGTAGTGGGTGGAAGGATCAGCACCATCTGACCAATATCAAAATGGTGCGATCCTTCATGGCGCCGATCTTCGCGTCAAAAAAGAAATGACTCGCCAAGCAGTATTAAAAAGTAAAGATTAAACGAACATTCAGTCATTAGAAAATAAATTAATATTCCTGCAAATATCAGTGCTGAGAGCACCAGCACGAATGAGTTATTCTTCACAATCTGAACTTAATTAATCCACTGATCAGTAATAACTGTTTTCGTGATTACTTTGCAAAGATTTTTTTATATAGACACTAGAAACGTTTATCAGCAACCAAGTAGTAAAATCGAATACTGATTGTTTGAAGCAGATTTGAAATCCTAAAGAATTGACTGGCTACATAACAGTTTTCATTGATGTTTTGCTGTCCATGTTTAGCGTGAGTTTGAGCCAATTTCATAGATTATAAAGAACACAAGAAGGCAATGACATACTTGCCAACCTACGGCACTAAAAAGTCAGATTATTTTCAACGGCAAAAAGAATTTTAAATGATAAAAATATACTTTTTAATAATGAATTAGCTTCAAATCGTTACTAATTAATATCTATCTGAAAGTTCAGTTACTAATTCTTAAATCCAAACAGTACATTCTGCAATAATAACTTTTTGGTCCTTTTGTTCCATAGAAAAAATTTACTTTTCGTTTCAATTGAACTCATGTTGTCTTTGCTTATGTGTACAAATATGTTTGAGAACATCGACCCTTCCACCATGTGAAATCGAAAAATCTCAATGACCAACGATACACATCGCAAATGCATAAATTTTTTTTGAGGAAATATTAGAACAAAAGTTATCTGTGTATGATTTTTGAAAAGTACCTGTGTATTTTACTTCTTTCGTAGACATAACTAATACGAAATACTGCAATTTCTTAAACTACTTCTCAAAAGCACATACGTTCATACATGTTAGTGACAAGATGAACGAAATAACAACCTCGATTTTGCTTTGTACTCATTGACTAATATGTGCCAGATGACACAAAGTGGCACTCTATGTTCATTTAAGAAATGGAACATGGCATTTTCGGACACATACTCTCACTCGCAAAGCAGAAGCACATCATAATTTCTCAGTGATCAAACTACTTTGATTTTCTATGCAGTCTAGAGAAAAAATAAGTGCTTTCAGACACCCCAAATCACTTTTTTGGGGATGCAAATAACAAAGTATTAAGCCAAGCTACATAAAAATCGTGAGAAATTTTAAGAATCAGAGAAAATTGGGAGGTGGGAGAATGGTCTGAAATCGGGAGTTTCTCGCCTTAATTGTGAGATTGGCCACTCTGTGATCAGCATAAGGGGAGGTATGCTTTTGTTATAAACTTCCTAAAGGTAACTACCTCGCAACCATGTCATGTATAGTTAAAACACATGAAAACACCCTTACAGTGAGTGAGCTTGTTCTCAGGGGGATTTGAATCCAGCTCAAACTACTACCAGTATATTAAGAGCTAGTGGTCATGTACTTTGCCATAAGCTAAATAAAATAAATAAACAATATTGAAAAAGTCATTTTACGTTACTGAAATGACAATAACTTTGTATTATACGAGGTTCCCATATTTTGCCTAGTATGGTATTGCGATCCTTCCCATTACTGTCAACTGCCAGCGTCCAGCCATCCTTGCTGAACTGTTAAAAACTGGGGTCTTGTTTAAGAGAGCAAACCGCTACGGTGATAACATTTTTCAGATTGCCAGGGCTATCATTTTCACCCATGGCACTATTTGAATAGGCTTCTTCACAGACACAACAATAACATCAGATTCAAGCATTTTACACAAATTTACATTCTTAGTTTGCGTTTTAAATGTAGTTTTGGGCCCAAATGCGCTTTAGCCCACTGCTTGGCGGCGATTGTTTTTGAATGAGCAATAAATGCGCCAACATGGGTAACTCCGTATATCCCCGAACATGGCCGACTGGGTATTTTGAAGCTACGGAAACATGTAGTTTTCGCGCATGCGTATTTCCTATTTTATAAAGAATGGTTTTATTGGTAATGTGAGATGACGTAGCGGTTTATTCGAAATTCTTACGTGTTAATTTAAGTAGTTATTTCAGTTGTCGTTGTATTCTTTGAATGCGGTGTTTTTGTGTTGAGTGTTTGCTATTTTCGTACCTTATATTTCGCTAAATACCGAGTCGGTATGGATTTAGCTGTGATGCTGAGAGAGGTGAGTGAATGTACATGTACATTTATTACTTTATTGGAAGTGCAAGTTGCTTAATTTTTATATTTTGTTGCCTTTTATTGAAATAATTTGGCTCAGCTGAAGAACAGAACGCTGGTATCGTTTGCAATTTATTTTATTTTGTTGATTTGTGCACATTGCCTACATTGTGCAATTCGCTGATGTTTTTTTTAAGTTAAAACGGAACGCTGTGCACATGGCATTTTCTTGTAATTTATTTTCGTTATTTTAGCTTATTTTGTTGATTTGTGTACGTTGCCTACATTGTGCAATTCGCTGAAGTTTTTTTTAAGTTTAAAAGGAACGCTGTGCACATGGCATTTTCTTGTAATTTATTTTCGTTATTTTAGCTTATTTTGTTCATTTGTGCACGTTGCGTACATTGTGCAATTCGCTGAAGTTTTTTTTAAGTTTAAAAGGAACGCTGTGCACATGGCATTTTCTTGTAATTTATTTTCGTTATTCTAGCTTATTTTGTTTATTTGTGTACGTTGCCTACATTGTGCAATTCTCAGATGTTTTTTTTAAGTTAAAACGGAACGGTGTGTACATGGTATCGTTTGTAATTTTAATGCCCTTTTAAAAAAAATTCCTTCTTTCTGGGATGCCATTTTGGTTACGTTTTCACGGAGCGTGTCGGGAAGGTTATGTAACGGCATAAAATGTGTAAGTATTACAACATAAAATGTAAATAATTAATTTAAAGGTAACTGACAAATATTTTAATGATCGTAATGTTCGTTTTGCATATTATTTGATTATATTTTTGTGGCAACAGTTTCCATACTAATTTATGGTTTAGAATTCTATGTTTTGTTTACAATAGGTTTTCGCGGAGCGTGTCGGGAAGGTTGCAATTAATTGCAAAGACGTTTCGCAGAAACGCGCCGAATTGGCAATTTTCAAAACATCGCCAAGCAGTGGGCTAAAGCGCATTTTCACCGTAGTTTTGCTTCCATCACTTAGATTTTATGGTAAAAGTTTACAATTGGCTGCCCCTTGTTTTCTTGGTGATTCTTTTCTGATGCTAAGATTGACGCCAGGAAGGCACAATTTCAAGACCACTTCACAAAACCAAAACAAAGTCGAAGAATTGCACAAACTCGGTGTCCATGTACACACCGATCTGTTTTCACTTAAAAAAAATTAGAGAACTGCACAAACTAAGCATTACGCACTGCTTTGACTTTGTCCATGTACACATCGATCTATTTTCAATTAAAAAAATCAGGGAGCTAAAGCCAAGTTAAAACTATCATGGTTACCAGAAATTTTGTTTGGTTACCAGAAATTTTGTTTCATCACCAAAAGTGAACAAAATTTGTCGCCAATCGAAGGGCACCCAATTTTACACTAGAGCCTATTTTACATTTAATATAATTCAATATTACATTTACTTCAGTGAAACCAAAATATTAGATTATGTTCTTATTCTTAATAATAGTACAAAGTTTTTAACAAATTAGCCCAGAATATATGAAGCTTCATACCATTACAAATTTAAAATGAACAGAGAAAACTCAGCTTCTTCATCATAGCATCGTTACAGAGTTTAAATGAAATTACCCATAAGATGACTCTTGTGAGCAACCTATTTGCCAGACCTAGAATCATCATGGAAACAAATATTATGTGTGTGCTACTGCTTTGCATCAGTTTAAAAAACAATATAAAAGGAAACACTATTTAAAAGCAGTTGCTATTAAACAACTCCCAGTCATTCACGAATCCCGTGATTCACAAAATATCTCTGAACCATATACATTTCGCTCCAATGAATAGTCACTCTCAAAACAGAAAATTTACTGCAATATCATAATTTAAATTAGATACACACTTCACATTTTAATACTTATATATTTTCCAAGGGATGAATCTGCTTAATGATACGAGTTTCACGAGGCTAAGAATATCACAACTTTTCAGTGTTATCAAATCATGTCATACATCTTTTAAATTCAAGTGACAACAAATAAGAAAATTTTAAATCGAGCACACATAAGCGAATATACTACTCTCTTGTTTCAAGACTCGTCTATTCAACTCTTAGAGAAAATTTAGAATTTAACTTCACACATTTACATACGACCATTGACGAGTTGTTTATTTAGATTAAACTTTAAACGATTATTTGTTAACACAACTGGACGAAATAATAAAATAATTTTTTGCAGCGTCTTGTAATCTAATAAAATGCTTCTGTACTAATATATTTTCAAGTTTCACATTTCACATGCCCATAATTATCTACATTACCACGAGTGTTAAAAAAATTATTCATACCTCGCTCACTGCTACCCATCTTACTACAAAACAATGAATCCAAAACGAAAATTTGTCGCCACGTAAAATTTAAAGCGCTACAAATTTGGGCTTACAGATAAAAGAAATTCAAGTGGCTATGTAGATAGATTTAAATAGCGAACTGAGCACTTGGAATTTGACTTACGCTAACAACAAACGTACTATCTTTTAACATTTTCCTCGACTTTTTTCAGCCATCCTGTGGCTTTGTGGAAGAAGAAGAAAAAAAAAAAAAAGACAGCTTTATTCAGTTTTAATAAAACCTGTAAATATCACAAAATTAGCAAAGCAACAACATGGTTGGCACAGATTTCATCAATAACTCAATAGATTTCGAAGGATGCTAGCCACAGGTCCCTCTTCATCAGGAGCAAAGGAATCTGAAAGACTGCATCAGTTTTGACCTGTAAATAGGTTTGTTTACAAAGCAATCATAAATTACTGTTCATAGTCTTCATCTGCATACCAGTATTATGAATGCCTGGATAACGAAGGAATAGGATTATTCGATTAATATTGATATCTTTAGAACTCAAAAATTGTAAAAATAATGCTATTGTATAGTACACTATTAATGGGATAAAAAGCACATTCTCATAATTGAATACAGCACTTTTTCTGAAATGAGGACTGCATTTTTTCGTCAGCTTCTGAGTGTGAAGATGCTCTTTTCCGTCGCTCTCGCGTTTTCTGAATCTGCGTTATTATTTTGCACTGGTCGACAATTTAAGAAGGTTTAAGGTTTGTTCCCGTTCAACCTTGTGTTCTGGCGACTGTAAAAGATACTTTCGTGTCGATTTAACGCTGTGTACTCTGAGTGTTGGGAATGGCATCACTACACCAACGAATGAAAGGCACAAGCGTCTACGGAGAGAAGGCAAGCAAGAACTACAGACTTCCTCACAGTATCAGAGAAATTATTCGTGAACGAAACAGGCTTCTCAAACTCTAGCATAGGAATTGGGATCCAGAACTTAAAAGAGAAATTAACTCCCTTAACAGAAGAATCAAAAGGCTCATCATGGAATTTAAACAAGAAACAAGAGATGAATTTATCCCAAAGCTTAATATAAATGATGGCTCCCTTTGGAAATACCTTCAAAATCTCAAAAGATCTAGTATTAACAACAAACCTATTTATTCAAATAACAAAGTTGCCTACGCACTTAAGGACAAAGTTCAAATCTTCGCTGAATATTTGGAAAATCAATTTACTCCTAATACAGAACCCATGAATCATACCTCCAAAAATGTCTTGGAAAACTACATGCACTCATGGCTGCAAATCCCTAGTGTTAATAATCTGAACAGGCTCACTACTCCAATCGAAATCACTAACATCATCAGAAAACTTAATATCAAGAAGGCTCCAGGTATTGATCAAATTACAAATAAAATGCTCAGAAACCTCCCCAAGAACATCATCTGCAAACTGACCAGCATTATTAATGCCTGTTTCACTCAAAATTACTTTCCAGATTCATGGAAACAAGCCAAAATCTTTCTCCTGCCCAAGCTTGGAAAAGACTCTTCCAAACCAGATGGCTACAGACCTATAAGTCTGCTTTCGTGCTTAGGCAAAATTTACGAGCGGCTTATTCTCAAAGGATTAGAACCCTATTTTCCTCTCCTTCCTGATAACCATTACGGTTTCCGGAAAAATCTTAGTACTACAAGACAACTCGTGCGCATCGTCGAATTTATTGGAGCTGCTTTTCGTAACAAGCAAAGTGTTGCGCTCCTTATGCTAGACGTAGCAAAAGCTTTTGACCGCGTCTGGCATGAGGGGCTCATCTTCAAACTTATCAACTTGGGTCTCCAACGGGAGCTGATTCTCCTTATTTACTCTTTCCTCCAGCACCGTACTTTTTACGTTATTCAAGGAAAGGAAAAATCAAATATCAAGCCAATCAGGTCAGGGTCCCTCAAGGAACTATTTTAGGACCTATTCTCTATTTATTTTACATCTCAGACTTCCCTAAACCAAAACTTAATCATTATTCTCTTCTTGCCTGCTACGCCGACGACACGGCAATTGCTATTAAATACATCCAAGCGAAACAAGCCATTGCCAAGATGCAACAATATCTTTATTCAGTTGAAGACTGGTGCACAAATTGGAGAGTCAAAATTAACGCTACCAAGTCGCAACTACTTATCCTCAGTAAATCTAAAAAGCTCAATAACCTTCAAGATCTTCTTTTGTTTCAAGAACCGATTCCTATTGTTTCTAAAGCTAAATATCTTGGCATCATTCTTAATAGAAAACTTACCTGGTCTGATCATATACAAAGCGTCAAGAACAAGGCATTAGGCATCATGATCAGATTTCTACCAGTTATTGGAAAGTATTCTAATCTCAGCTTACGCACCAAAAGACATATCTATACTTCCTGTATTAGGCCAATTCTTTGTTACGCTTCTCCTGCCTGGAACATAGCTACCTGTAAACAACTTTATCACCTGCAAGTCGTTCAGAATAAATTCCTTCGAATAATCATAGATGCCCATTTTCTTATAAGAAACGAACTTCTCCACAGAGATCTCAAGCTTGAAACTATACAGGACTGTATAAGGAAATCAAATGATAAATTTTTTAACAAAGCTGCGCAGTGTGACTTTATGAATTACTCCCAGATATTCAACTATTAAATCCTTTCAGAAAACAAATTTATTCGTCCATTAGCTGCTCACACAATCATAGATGGAGTCTGACAAGAGCATACAAGACAACTCCTCGTTTGGTAGTTGCTTAACTTTCTTTCTCATTTGTATATAGTTGTTTTATTTCTTATTTTCTAGTATCCTGCTTAAATTTTGTAACTCTATTATTTGCATCTCCTTTGTATTTGTATTTGTACCTGTGTAATTATATCATTGTACATATCAATTATTTGAGATTTAGTAGCAACCTTTGTACTATTCGTATGTTGTCAAGATTTTCATGTCACTTTTATGCTCTCGTTACAGTGTCAGATGAATTGCTTGCTCCCCAAATCAGGTCTTGTCGTATTTTCTCTTGCGATGTCCTAGGCCTCCTTTTCTTTTCTTCTTCTGCCTCCGATTTCTCTTCCGAGATACACCCAGGTCTGAATTCTCTTATGTCATGCGCCCTATGGCTTTATTTCATGAACTGGCATCGCTGCCTAGGCAGTAGCCCGGTATAGCAGACATTCAGGTATCCAGGAGAGAAGGTAACTTTTGGGATCATAATCTGATCCTCAGATGCACATCTCGGTTTGCGCATCATGTGACTTTTTAGATACGCCAAAATTTTGTTTACAATTCATGCTATTTGACTTTGTGCGTTTTATGCTTCATTAATATGTGAATTTTGCTTTCAAATATTTATTCTGAGCGATTGCTTCAGATTATTAGAATATATGACACTAGTTTAACTGTTTACCAGTTTAACTGCTTGTACTTGGTGCTTTGCATCAGGCATTTCCCTGTGCATTCTTTATTACGAACAGAACTGACCAGGAAATTTTTCCTGTTTTCTTTGCATACCTGAAAGATAAAGTAGGTCAGTTAAGTGAGCTGGATGGTGGTACCCATGATCATTCGGGCAATGGATCTGAAATTTAGAGTTCCGCTTTGATTACGAGTCGTAACATCTTTCAGAAACCTATAATTTCAAAATCTTTCAACTGTTCTATATGCAAAAAGTATTTTTCAAATGCCAGTAATTTAAAGCATCATTTGAAAAACATACATTCCAATAAAGAGCACATTTCTACTTGTAAAATATCTAATTCCAGTACAGATCATACATTTTATTAAGTTGTCAATGGTAATTCGATTTCAAATATTTTTGCTTCAAAATCCAGTATAATTTCAAAAAACTTTTAATTGCCCTGATTGCAAAATATGTTTCTGTTATAACAGCAATCTAAAATGTCACAAGAAACAACATTGCTTAAAGCTAGTAAAAGTAAAGTTTTCGAATTTAAAGGCAGTTTATGTAGTCGTCAGTTTATGAGGTATATCTCCTACATTCTTAGCGTGCTTTCGTGGTGTAATGGTTAGCACACTGAGCCGGTATTTCAGAGGTCCATGGTTCGATCCCCGGCGACGGCATTGCATATTTTTCATCTCTCTTGTTGCAAAAAAATAACCTAATGTCTCTACAGTGGCGCCCGAACTAAAAGGGTTGTGGATGATGACTCTCCACACCCAGGATTTGGCGACTAGGACCCCTAAAACCCTAGTCGCCCTTTAAAAAGGGAAGTATATAAGGTATATCTCCTACATTCTTAGCAGTTCTTTCGTGGTGTATTGGTTAGCACACTGAGCCGGTATGTCAGAGGTCCGTGGTTCGATCCCCGGGGAAGGCATTGCATATTTTTCATCTCTCTTGTTCCAAAAAAATAACCTAATGTCTCTACAAGTTCAACAATAATAAAAATTTACTTTTTTCACAAGCAGAGAGTGCATCCACTGTCCTTTAGTGTTCATAAAAAATATATATAAATGCCCATTATGTAATGAATGTTTTCCAAAGAAAAACTTTTCATTACATTTGCAAATGGAACATGAAAGCACCATTGGAAAAGAAGAGAGAGAATTCCCTGGTTTAATGATTTAATGTTGTGGAAGGAGAATTTTGAAATGGAAACGTAATCTCAGTTTGTTAAATTTACAAAGGAACATGACCAGTTACATGTAAAAGATATTTATTTTGTATGGCATCATTCAGGGCATTATATATCTAAAGCGCAAGGTATACAATATTTAAAAATATAAGGGAGTAACAAAATTAATGCTTATTGCCCAGCCTCTATAACAGTTTAATAATGGAAAAGTACTGCTTATATCGAAAAACCCATGTAGGTCATAAAAAGAGTATAGGGTATCTGTCTCTTATAAAATTAGAATAAAAATTATTAGCAACTAAAATTGCTGGAAAAGTCCCTTTTGATGCAATTTCAGATAAAATTCAAGATTCTCTGTCTGATACTGGGTTTGAGAGATTGCATCTTCTGACAAAGATTTTTGGAATACTGAAAATTCAATACTCTTTTGTTATCAGGACCAGATTCAGAAACAAATGTATGTAATGCATGGACGGATGTGTTCATGTATGCTGATATGTGTACGTATGAATGATGTATGCTGATATGTGTACATACGAATGATGTATGCTGATATGTGTACATGCTCATATGTATACTCAAATGTATGTGCACATACATACATACATACATTTCTGAATCTGGTCCCGATAACAGAACAGTATCGAAAATTCTTTGTATAAGTGTAGAAGTCTGGGTTAATGAAATGACTAGTGAAGACAACAACTGTATTTTATTTTACAAGCCTCAAAATAGAATTTTAGAAAATTATCCCAAATTGAAAAATGATTTCACATTAATTAAAATGAATGACTCCCAGAGGCACTTAGTAAAGAAGTTTGGATCAGACTACATATATATAAATTATACTATAAGGTATTTCTCCCGCCTTCTTCGCATGCCTTCGTGGTGTAGTAGTCAGCATGCTCGACGCGTAACCGAGAGGTCCGTGGTTCGATTCCCGGCGAAGGCGCTGCTCATTTTCCATGCCTCCTGCTTCTAAATAATCTAATGTCTCTACAACACAAAGGTTGAACAGTTATGAATTTGAACTAATCACACTGCTTGTACTTGATGCTTTGCATCAGGCCTTTCCCTGTGCATTTTTTTATTACGAACAGAACTGACCAGGAAATTTTGCCTGTTTTTTTTTTTTGCATATCTGAAAGATAAAGTAGGTCAGTTAACACCCAAAGTATTTATGAATATGAATACAAACTAGTTTTGGCTCATTAGCGGCTGAGCGGTAAAGTCGCTGAATACTGGTAGTTTGGTCCGATCTTTGAATCTTGCGAACGGGCTGGCTGCATGGGTGTTTTCGTGGTCCCCATGTGTAACATGTATACTAGCCAGTTTTCCTTAGAAAGTCCTCCACGAAGGCATTCCCCCCCTTAGGCAAATAGCCCTCAAGTGCGTTGCCATAATAAAATAAACCAACAAGCTAGTTTTGCTTAAAAAGTCTTCCATGAAGGTATATCTCCTCCCACATGATCTTTGCCACATTCCAGTTCCAACAATCAAACCAACATATTTTTTATTTAACTACTTAATTTGAAAGTTCTGTAGCAGAGTATGAAATATACAGCATTACATTAATGCAAAACTACATTTTTTACTCAATTCTTGAGGAGGGGGCAAGTGTTCATTTTTCCCTTTCTTGCAGACTCCTATGGTCCAACATTTTCAAACGTGAAACATGATAACCCTAACTAACATCTCACCATCATTGGTGTGCATTAGGGCAAACAGATCACTAGAATTTACATATCTTCTATGTCTATTTGCTTCATCATTAAATCAAAGTTTGCTGTCTGTAATAGTTAATGTGAAAGACTTGATATATAGCAAAGTCCGCTTGATTCGTTACAGCTCATATATTTCCCTGTTCTCTGGAAGTAATTTACAGACTTGCCGGGAATTCCATTAAAAATGATATACATTTTTATAATTACTGCATAAAGAGTAAAAGCTGTGGGTTGGCCGTCTCTGGTGTGGGGTAATAAGAATAAAAATTGTCTTTCTCCCGATACGTTGTAATGCAGTGAATATAACTGAGCTTTAAATATCATGAGTTATACTTTGTGCAGCAATACTCAGTGCTATCCCTGTTTCATTCTTACTTTTAATCAATAATACTGCAGAAAGTAGCTTGAGAGTTAGACACCAGAAATATGAAGTACTTGCCAGCACCACAGATTTACAACAGTGAACAGGGCCGTTCCTAGGCCATTGGCTGGCCGTACATTTTTTTAATATTGCCGCCCCCAAATTTAAAAAAAAAGTTCAATGAATAAAATTTTTATTTCATACTCATTGAGTACGTACATGTGACAAACTGTATAAGAAGGCCTTACATATGACAAGTACAATGAATTTAAAATGTTTAGTCGTGGTATCGCGAGAGTCCAACCGCCGCATACATTTACACGCTGCACTCCTACTAGGAATGGTTCTGATAGTGGAAGATAACCATGTTTAAATCATGACAAAATTACTCTGGCAACAACACAATTAACTGGCTATTAAACTGTTGTTGAAGGTTACTTGTCACTACAGTTAATAAATATCCCTATTAACTTTAAGAAACACACATTTAGTTATTATGAATATTTTACATTAAGTTATAAGGTTATTCTTGGTCTAATACTGGAATTTTAGTCTTATAACCCTAATAGACACATAGTGAGTTATCGCTATGCTTGAGATACTATGACAAAGCCTTACGAAGGATTTTAGAGCAACCTTTTCATTTAAACTGAACTTTTAACAAAACAGGGCATGGCTAAAGCTATAGATAACCGTAGCTAGTGGCGATGCGAATAAATACGAACAATCAAAGAAATTAAAAATGTTGATCAGGTCTAAGACTACGCAGTTAATTATTAAGCTAGCCACTAATTTACTGGCAAATCAGATTAAGGTATTGGTGGCATAAGAACGCAAAGCTGATACTTACATTTTACCAGAGCTGGAAGAATCTAACCATCCAACACACATGTCAGAAACATTCTCTTAAGATCCAAAATCCTCAGTTTAAATCATGGAAGTGGAAATAAGATGAGAGGTTCTAAATGGTTTTCCCCGTGTACTGCTTCGAAGTAGTGACGCATCACTCATGGAGAACAAAACATTTGGTGACTATCCATTAAGATCAATAGGTTTTGACATGATCGGAGGTAAACATGTAATTACATCTTAAATATACGTATAAATGTATATATTTCGTTCTTCAGAAGTATGTAGAGAGGAAACATTTTTAAACAATGTTTCATTCTGAACGGAATTAAATGCTATACATTTCCCAGAACAGTTTAATTTGAATGAAATATTTTCGCAAGTTTTTGTTAATTATATTGTAGAGACATTAGGTTAATTCGAAGCAGGAGACATGAAAAATGAGCAACGCCTTGGCCAGGAATCGAACCACGGACCTCTCGGTTACGCGTCGAGCATGCAGACCACTACACCACGAAGGCATGCGAAGAAAGCGGGAGAAATACCTTATAACATTAGAAAGAAATTTTAAGGTAATTAAATTTTTTTTTTAATGAATGGCGGGCACTTACCTATAACGGCATTGGCCACTACTAAGGCCAGAAGTGGTGATCATTTTATTGTGGAGGCACCTAATAGGCGGCCACCGCTACCTCCTATGAAGGGACAGACAATTTTACATCCATGCCTTCTCCGGGATTCGAACCCGGGCCCTTCAGTATCGCAGTCAGGCTCCCCTAACCACTATACCGTCTGGGCGGCTTTTATTTGATTATTGACTACAAAAATTTAGATCAAAGTTTATTATATTATTAATATCAAAATTACGCATTGTTTCTTTAATATTTACAGAGCTTCTTCCTGAATATTTTCTGAAATACAAACTGATTTTTTAGCTTCTGAGGCATCCTTTAAATAAAAAATCAGAGTCACTTTATAAGTAATGCTCTGTTTGAGTCATTTCAAATTAGAGCCCCTTTTATTTCAATAGTGAAATACGTTAAATATTGCTGCTGATTTCCATGCACTAAACTTTCTATGAGTATTTTTGAAAGGGATTAAAAAAGTTTTTTTAATATTATTTAAAACTTGTAGCTGATTTATTATAAAATGTAAGGAAATAATTCTTTTAATACTTATTATATTTTATAACCTTAATTTCAACAAATATATTTTAAAATTTCTTCTTTACTAATTCCTTAAGTATACATCTCGTAGACTGTGCTTTACAACATTTTTTAACGGATTGGTTTCCAGTACAAATTCTTGCTTAAATAGTTTTATAAATATATTCGTCAACAGAATTTCAATTTATGTTTACAATTAAATTTTAAGGTTATTATATATTTAGATAATATTTATAATCATTATCAATTTAGATATGTTTTATAACTAGATTTCTTCACAGTAACATTCATAGGAGTTTATGAATGAATCAATCCTTCATATCCAAATACATGTATAAATAATTTAATAAATATTTATGTATTTTGTTAAAGGCAAATACATACTTTTTACAAGGATGTGCATAAATACTCATATATTTAATATTTTTCCTTTTCGGAGTGTGTAAATTTTTAATTTTTGTGTATTTACTATATTTTTCGAATAAAGTAATTGACAATAACTTAGCATATATCAGAATTTTTTACATAAGAAATACGTATAAATTGAATGAAAATTAGATGCATTATTTTTAATACGCACTCAAAGGTCTGGTTTGCTTCGAAATTCCTCCACGAAGGTATCTCTTCCTTTAGACATGCTTCATCTTATTTAAAGAGCCTAAACTGACCTATGTGCCTAATTACAAATATTTTAATATCCATAATTTTATATTTATGCTTAGCCATCAAGTTTCAAACTTTTGACTCAAAACATGACTGGATACATTCATTATCAAATTCAAATTTTCAAATAAACATATTTTCGTGGAGTATTCAATACCTCCCTTAGCGATTATATCCAGTTTAATAGTTCTCTGATAATATAATAAATAACAACTTTCATTCCACATTTAAACATTAACCTCATTTATTCGGATCACAACCTTGATTGCCTTACTCTTCATAACATTGCTTCATTTTTTAAAACAGTTAAAACAACTGACTGTTATCCATACACTATACTAATTGCTAATATGCATCCAACAATGAATGTTTCTTTTATGCGGAAGTGTCCCCGTTTTCCGATTTGTATGGAACTGTCGTGTGTGGAAACACTATCAAAGCGCTGTCAAAGAGCTCTGAAATGTAAACAAAAAACACCTCCTCTGGAAACAGTAAGCGCAATATGCATACAAGACTGAAGTATTGTAGGTAGTTCAGGTAGAATGTAATTCTAATATTCTGCCTGAAGTGGTCTTTATCAATACCTTTATTATAAACTTTACAACTAGCAATAAAAATGTTACAAATTTGCTAACTCTAGTCTACAGCTTAATGTTATGTTGTATAATCCTTTAAAGGCTGCTCAGTGATAAAATCACAGATATCTGAGTTATTAAGTAAACTGCAGCTATGGCTCTTAGAGTTTTTGTAAAATTAGGTACTTCTATTTAAGCCTCATGGTCTATTAATTTAATTTTTAAATCCAGGTAGATGTATGTTTTTTAAGACAAAACACAAAAAACTAATGGTAATTCTGAGGACCTTGTTCTCCAGCTGTTGCACAGGTAGTCGATTCATTGGCAGCAGCCATCCAGTAAGGTGATGTACACAAAAACACGACATGTTAGTCATGGATTGATAATCTTCTTTATTTTAGTACTGAGTAGTGAATCATGTTAAGTTACAGAAAGAATTCTTATAATTTCTTTGTCAATCTTGTCTTTAGTATATATATATGACATATAGCATAACTTTTTTAAAATTATATATTACCACAAATAATACCTAGGTATTTTACCTACATACCTTGACATTGTAAATATATTGAGAATAACATAATGAAAATGAATGTCTAGTACTTTTTTCAAAAATTAACAGGGTACTAAGCGGCGTCAGTTAAAAGAGTTCCGCTTTTTTTGACACCAATTACTGTCAAGTATAAAATTATGAAATGATAATTGCCTTGAAAAAACTTAAAAAAATATTTCCTTAAAAAGTAAACTTTTTAAAATTTCTTCATACATAAAGAAAATAAATTTTTCTTTTTAATTTTTTAATCTACAATATTCTAAACATAAATAAAAAAAACGAAACGAAATTCAATCTAACAGGCGGCATAAAATTACAAATCTCATTCAATAATTGGGAAAAAATCCAGTTTTTGAATGTAACTGACACCACATAAATTGTATCAAATATGACTGTAAATGGCTGCGAGCAGTATCCAGCAGACAGCTATTTTTCCATTTAGCACTGCTCTACAATTGCTCCATAGTTTGGGTATGGCATCCAGTTTCGGGGTCTACAAAATTATAACTGGGACTGAAGTAAAATGTTCATACCCAGTATTTTTTAATTCCTCTTTCTTATATCCTTTCCAGCAGTCTGAAAATATAATGCTGCTATCCATGATGTTTTTCTGAATAGCAGTCATCAATGTTGTAGCACAACGATCGGGAATAGCAACCAGAAAAAATTCTTTGCTTTCCCGGCATAAACCCCGAATACCCATTGTCCCTTAAGAACAGTCCAACGTTGACTTTTCCTTTTTGTGGAAAGACCTTTAAAGTAGCTATTCCAATCTATTGTCGTATTATGGCTGATTTGTAACTGAAGTTGGCAAAATTCAATCAACGTCAATTCAATCCTTTTTTTTTTCACAGCAAGAACATACGTAACAACAACGCATAAGAGCTTTGTTTGAGTTAAAAGTAAATTTCATTGGATGAGTTTGAGAACAAAGTCTATTGCTATGAATTATTCCTTTGTCCTGAAAGAATCTTATGAAAGCCTCTTCATCATTAGCAATTGCCAAATTGTGTAATCCATCATACTGAAACAAATGCCGAAATATGGCAAAAAAAAATAATGAGTGAGGATATTTCAAACATTACATTCTCGATCCACGATATTTAGCGTTGTAGCATCGTTTTCTTCTCATTTTTAATTGATGTCACTCTAACAGAATAGTATCAGTAACAGTTTTTTCAAGGATATTTACTTTAATTTTCCTGTTTTCACACTATCGTAATTACAATTTAATGCATTGGTCTCACATGAACTGATTTAATTAAAATACAGTATGGTCAGCATATATGGAAAAACAGTGCACTTCATTGCTCTTGTACAGATGATGAAATGTTAGTCGTTCAATTCGTTGTTGAGATGCCAGTTGCAACACCAAATGCTCAACTCTTATCACATAGCTGATGCATCAGAATGTGCTCATATGTGCCGTAAATAAACTTTTTAAAACCCCTTAACTCATAAGCTTAGTATAACTGCAATAAAGAAATTTCAGGAACAAATAATAGGCACCCTCTGTCATAGTTCTGTAATTACCTGCTAAGAATTAAACTAGCATAAAGTAGCATATTTCCTCATTCTTTACACATGTTCTAACAATAATTTACTGAAGCTAGGTGTGCTTAATTAACAATAGTCAAAGGTAATATTTCATTATTATTTATTGTACATAATTAATTTAATGCATACTTAAAAAGGAATAAACTTTTTTTTAATGAAAAAATACACTACTTAATAACTTGCATTAGCAAAAATTTTATTTTTTTATCTCCAAGCATAAATTATTTTTTTAACAAACACCGATTTATTCACTCATCTGTATTCATTGCAGATCATATACAGATACGTAATACGGATTTAATACAAATGCATCATTCTCAACACATGACACACACTTCCAAACCACTTCACGTAAACAAACAGAATGATTTCACGAAGAGCGCGGCAGCATAAGAGCAAACTGAGATGCGCATCTGAAGATCAGATTATAATCCCAAAAGTTCCCTTCTCTCCGTAGACTCTTGTATAAAAGGCCAGATAGAGACTGACGTCATGGAACGCCAGAGAAAAGGTTTTTCGGTTGAGAGAGCTAAGGACGATGTTTGCACGATGTAGTTAGATATATATTTAAGTAAAGTAACTAAGAGTAAATAAACCTTTTTCCTTAAATTTAAACGATTTGAAGTGCTTCATTTATGATAAGATAGCTGTTAATTCATCGGGTAGAAGACTTATGAATCCTTGCTGAGCTAGACATTGTTTGAGACGGAACGCATTACGTAACATATTATTTGTGGCGCCCAAACATGTGTGTGTGTGTGGGGGGGGTGATAAAAGCTAAAATAAATTGAAAATGGAGCTTACACAACTGAAAACTGAACTTAAATGTCTAAGAATTTCCTTTTCCACATATGCAAACAAAATTGATGCCGAACTGAAATCAGATATTCGCGATTTAAAGTTGCTTTCGGTTCTGGAACTGCAGCTTAAAAACAATTTGAATGCACTTGAAATTTGCCAGAAGGAAGTAACGTCGATAATTCTTCAATCTGAGGATGCTGAAAAGCTATAGCTATATGAAGAAGATTTGATTTCGTCTGAGCCTTAAAGAGATAAATATTTTGAACTGCGTTCTCAAATCGAAAAGCTGTTTAAGAATCCTTTACCTACTGAATTACCAGATAAGCGCAAATTTAAACTGCCGAAGATCGAACTAAAGAAATTCAACGGCAAAGCAAAGGAATTTTTGACGTTTTGGAGCCAGTTTTCGAAGATTCATGAAGATCCGACGATTCCAGATGAAGGTAAATTCCAGTACCCTCTGCAAGAAGTTGTTCCTCAGTCCGGAGCCGCACGGGCAGTGGAGTGCTTTTCGGCAACGGCGTCGACTTATCCGAAAGCAACTCCCAGCTTCGAGAGAGGTTTGGAAGAGATGACTTACTTTATACAGATATACGTAAGAGATCTTCTAAGCATTGTTATGCGTAATGCAAGCAGTGGACAAGTGAAGACGGATCTTCCTACTCTCTACGATAATTTAGAAACCAAGATTAGAGCTTTAGAATGTCTTGGAAGAACACAAGAGAAGTATGGTGATTGCTTAACGCCTTTAGTTGAATCCTGCCTGCCCGAAGAAGCATTAATTGCTTGAGAGAGAAACAGAAATTTAAAAGAAGCACCTCAACCTGATGACCGATACCTTGAGAATTTGATGAATTTACTGAAACAAGAAGTGAAAGGAGAAGAAATGATCGTACTAGCCTGCACTGAGTTTGGTTCCAATCAAATTTCTAAGAAAAAGGATACACTAAATAAAAATGTAGAATCCGTCACCGCAGCTGCTCTAGTAAGTACATAAAATTCTGAGAGCCCAAGTAAACGCAATTTTAACTGTCTCTTTTGTGAAAAACGCCACCCAACTAAAGAATGTTTTTCTGCTAGAAATATGACATTAGAAGGTAAGAAAAATGTGTTACTCAAAAAAAGGTGCCTGTTTTGGATGTTTCAGATTGGGACACACTTGTAAAACATGTCGAGTAAAAAATTCTCGCATGTACTGTAATAAAAATCACCATTCTTTAATGTGTCCCAATCGTCAAGAAAAGAGCATTAATGAAGAGCCTAGAAGTGACGTAACTGAAACCAGTACGTTAACTATTAACTAATAATTGTAGAATAGGAAAATGTTTATTTAATAGTATTAATATATTAATAGTTAAAATTAAATTTAAGAATATTGAGCTAAGTACGCACAATACTGGATACAGCTTCTCAGCATTCATATGTCAATAAAATATTAGTAGAGAATTTACATTTAAAACCATTAAGGCAAATTAAATTGAAGCATTCGTTATCGGAGGAAGAGAAACGCAAGCGCAGTTTCACGATGTTTATAATTTGTTCATTTCGGCATTAGGTGAATTTTTCTCCTTTCAAATCGAAGCACTACCAGAGAGCAAAATTTGTGGCACAGTGCCAAATGTGAACGATAGTCAAATCCTTAATGAACTAGAAGATATGACTTCCTCAGCTCCTAGAGATCGGTGTGCTTTTGGGAGAGAATATTGCTGGCGCTTTATTTACTGTAGATCTGTTCGGTTGGAGTTAGGATTATTTTTGATTGAGACTCGTTTGGGACATGTGTTAACCGGGAAGCATGAGTCAATTGGAGATAGCAATGATGATACTGTTTTGAATGTAATTTCGTTGTATGTTAGTAATTATTCGATAAAAGTTTTATGGTCTTTAGAATCCATAGGTATTTCAAATCCCATAGAAAATAATAAAGAGAATCTAGAACATTCTAGAGTTTTGGAAGAGTTTAAAAATAATGTGAAATTCTTTCGGACGGTTGATATGAACTTTGTTTACCTTTTAAATTTGATATGGCCGATTTGCCGACAAAGAAAGATTTAACTTGGAAGCGGCATAAAAGGATGTGCCAGCGAGCACAAGATAAAGCATTTTTAGAAGAATTTTTAGAAGAATTTTAGAAGAATTTTCCGGGAATGGGAAAAATTGAATATAATTGAAAAGGTAATTGATAATATTGACAAGGGGCATTTTTTACCACATCGGTGAGTAATTTCTTAATTACTCACCGATGTGGCACCACTACAAAAATCAGACCAGTACCACTACAAAAATCAGTATACTACAAAAATCCACAGTACCACTACAAAAATCAGACCAGTCTTTGACGCGTCCGACCGAGAAAGTGGTAAATGCTCTTTGAACGACCTTTTGTATAAGGTTTTGAACTTACTAGAAATGATTCCAGACATACTTGATAGGTTTCGAATTTATCCAATAGGATTATCTTCAGATATTGAGAAAGCATTTCTAATGCTAAGCCCCTCAACGTAGAGATTTTTTGCGGTTTTTTTATCCGTCCGAGAGCGAACAGATTGTTTGCCGACATCACAGAGTAGTATTTTGATAAAAGTCGAGCCCATTTTTATTAGCAACCTCAATTACCCATTTATTAGATAACGTGCCATCTGAATTTGATGCTATAGCACAAAAACTGAAACATTCTTTTTATGTTGACAATTTTGTTTCCGGCGTTGCAAATATTAAGGAGGAGGAAAATTTTATTGTAAATGCGAAAGATATTTTGTCACGGAGTTGCTTTAACTTAAGAAATTGGGAGAGCAATGTAAAATGTGAATTTGTTTCTAAAAGTACTGGTGTCGCGAAAGTATTGGGAATTTTGTGGAATCTCGATAAGAACACTCGTAAGTGTAATGTAAACTTTGATCTTGTAAGTGAAGATCATAAAAGACTAAAGGCGAAAAAATCACAATTATTGAGGACAAGGAAACCTCCCAAAAGTCTGTAAAGAAAATTTCAGGCCCTAAATCTGCAAAGCAGCAGAAATTAAAAGCGTTACCTGAAAGAATATACATCACCGGAAACTCACAAGGACGCAACTTGAAGGAAATCTCCCAACTAATTGCTCCCGCCAGCGAGAACACGTCAGTGTCTACGTCAGAGCATGTGACGCCCTCTGCTTCTATCACAGAAAATGAGGAAACGTACGACACAGCACGTGTCACAGACTTCAAATATCCAAGGCGGAGCTCCAGACTCCCATCAGTGATCATCAAAGGTTCTGATCATTCATGGGAAAACCTGACTAAGCTTCTAGACGACACTAGATATAAAGATTTCAAGGCCCAGATGAAATTTCAACATGAATTACATGTAAAATTTACAGGGTATTTCTCCTGCCTTCTTAGCATGCCTTCGTGGTGTAGTGGTCAGTACACTGGACGCGTATTCGAGAGGTCAGTGGTTCGAGTCCCGGAGAAGGCATTGTTCACTTTCCACCTTTCCTGCTTCAAAAAAATCCTAATGTCTCTACAGTGGCGCTCAAACTAAAAAGGGTGGTGGATGATGATTCTACACCACCGGGATTTGGGGATTGTGTCCCCTAATCCCTGGTCGCTTTTTAAAAGGGATTATATATAAGGCATTTCTACCGCCTCTTTAGCATGCATTCGTGGTTAGTGGTCAGCACGCTCGACGCGCATTCGAGAGGTCCGTGGTTTGAGTCCCGGCCAGGGCATTGCTCATTTTCACCTCTCCTGCTTTCAAAAAGTAATGTCTCTACAAATTGTTCACCATTTAGGCTCATCGAAAAGTCACTGCGGTGTGTTGGATAAGAAGAGCATTGAATTTTATTCTTATCAGCTTGCTGCTGATAAAAATCTCAAAATCGTCATCCGCAGCCTTCCAATAGATACCAGCGCCACGGATATTGCAGACGCACTAACAGAAGAAGGATTTCAGGTGCAAAAAGTGATCCAGTTGACACCCCGTAAAGGAGGTGAAATCATGAAGATGCCGCTCTTTTTGATCATCATGCCGAAGAGGGAATCGAGGGAAATCCATAACCTAAACTATCTCCTCCGCTTACGAACCAAGGTCGAAAAATAAAAGGGCAGACGTGGAATCAAGCAGTGTTTCCGATGCAAGCCTTTTCTCATGCACAAAATCAGTGCCGGCACGCACCTTGATGCGTCAAATGGGGAGCAGACCACGAATCTAAGGGTCGTACCAAACCGAAGGAGAAACCACCTCTCTGCTACCACTGTGGTCTGGCGCAAACAGCCAGCTTTCGTGGATGTTCTTACTACCCTAAGATTCGCTTTTCGGCTGTACAGAATGTAAACACTTAAGCTGATCGTGTGGTTAGCAATAAAAAAACTGCACCAGCTACTCCTGCTGCCCCAACACTCCCTCAACTTGAGGAACTTAAAATTAAACTAAATAAAGCAAACGAGGTAATTGATAAGCTACCTGCGTTCTTTGCCAGATTTTCTGAACTGGTCAAATCCATGCATTCTGTTCCTGTAACGCAATCTGCAGCCAACGCAACTCAGGAACACTATTGATAATTACAATTCACTTTGTTCCCCTATTAAGATCCTGCTGTGGAATGCACAGAATCTGACTAATAAGGTTCCTGAACTGCAGAACTTTGTCGAAACTACAGAACTTTGTCGTCACTCAAACCCTTCTCATCAGTTAAAACTTGCTAACTACTGTACATATCGAAGCGACAGACTCCATCACAGAGGCGACGGAGCGCTCGTTTATGCCAAGAGATTTCTTGAATCCTGGTTTATAAGTGCAAACAACTCGGCGGGCTATGAAGCCGTCAGAGCAGCTGTTAAACTACCAAAACTTGGACTTATCACGTTTTGTGCTGTGTATAGGAAACCGGATAAGCTCTGGATAACCTGAGCATCTGAATAATCTTCTGAACATGGACTCCCCTACTATTCTCGGTTGTGACCTCAAAGCAAAATATTGCGATTGGGGTTGCAACAGAACAAATCACAGCGGCTGTATTCTCCATGATTACATAAATAACAACCCAGTCTTCCTTCATGTTCCGGAGGAACCAACTTGCCGACCTAACGTGTTAAATAGAAGGCACGATATTTTGGACTTGTTCATTTCCACTATCAATGTTCGGATATAAGTATTCGTGACGAATGATCAGTTATCAGATCACGGGCCAATCTGGAGCTTATCTGGGAGTGAGCAAATGGTGACGAGAAGACGTTTGCAAAACGTTTTTGAAGCAGCAGATACACACCTCTAGCTAAGAGGCATTTTAAGACGGTTTGAAAGTGAAGTAACTGATGTCAGCGGCAATTTATTCAAAATAGAGTGAGGGCACATGTCAGGCAGTACAGTCCGTCAAACGGGCAATCTGATAATTGTATGCGTGTGGAAACTATTTTACTTTTTGATGGGATTAATAAAGAAATTTTAAATTAGAAACCAAAATCCTAAAAATTATTATTACCCTTTCTGATCTGAATTCGCTTTAAAAGGCCATTTAATATAATTTTTTTTTTTTCGTTCTGATTTCCGATTTCCGCAAAACGATTATTTTCCAGTTTTCTATATCTTTAAAGGCAAACAGCTAATTGTAATTTTATGATTTGTAGTTAGATCTTTAAATGTGCAATTTTCTACTATACAGAAAACAGCATCCATGTTTTCTCTGATAATACTCTAAGAAACATTTTCAGTTATTATAGAAGGTCATAAACCATAAAAATCTCTTGGGTTTACATGAGTAATTTGCATGTTTTTTTCTGAGTAAGTGAGACATTAGAAAAGACGACTTTTCAGCACACTCTTAAGATGACAGTTTAGAGAGCTCAGATTTTGCACTAGTTGACAGAAATAACAATAGGAAGAATAATTATATAGAGCTTTAAATAGGTGCGAAATGAAAATTTACGAGTTATATTTAAATATGGGAACTATGTTGGAAAACTTAATTTCAATTTATTATTCATCAGCAGATTTTTCAACTTCAGTTATTATTTTCTTTTAAGTAATATTATCAGGACTTAGTGTTCTGTGCATCATTTTTGGAAACATAAATACAGTCTGTAATCGGGTTCTTATCCTCAAGTTCTAAGTCCTGAACTGGAACAGTCAGCTGATGAAACGTAAGCTATGTTCTGATGTAACTGCTGTGCTGGATAATAACTGCACGTGAAGGGATTTGAAATCCTCTTTTATTCAATCACTATTATTTACAAACTTCCCAACTCGGGAGTGATACAGAAAGTAAAAGACCGCACTTGGGTCGAACTTAACAATCAAATAAATTAAATGCTAAACCTAAAATAGAAATTAAATCAAACTTTGCTTCGCAGAGCAATTCGCGGAGATTGGCCTCTACCTAAAAGGGTGCGTAGCAAGATATACTAATACTAACGCACTTCAAATTGTTTTACAATGCAATCACGTAGTAAGCACTATGGCTTATAAATTTAAACTGCTAGCTGGTCAGACGAACGTTGAGCCGAGTGGCCGTGATCTGAGACTAAGCTCTCTCACAACAAGAGGTTTCTACCTCTGGCTTAAATAGTATTTCGCTGTTCTTCAAAATTAGCATAAGCTGAAACCGCGCGCTTCTTCTGACGGGAGGTTGAAGCAGAGAGGAGATAGACAGATTTAAATTAAAATAAAACTTGGTTAGTTTAACTAAAACCTTACAATATTATACCAAACATTCTTTCATGTGACCAAAAATGGTTGAAGTCGCAAATAAAACTCCTTTGGTGATCCTTAGAGCATCTGTTTAATTTGCGAAAATATAAATTTTATGAATGAGAGTAGGAGTGCTTCTTACTTTTAACAATTGAACTAGAAGGCGTTTCCTACATGTAAAGCTTCAAAGTGAGTAAATTATTCAGAAAAAGCCTGAGTTAAAAAATTTTAGAGAAAAGGATTTTTCATCTTGAATTACAAAGAAAATTTTGAAGTTGCGAAAAATGCTATGACTTTATAACAAGTGTAGTTGACATGTTCATCCAAATGTAAAAATAAATAATCCAAAATATAATTCGGATGCCCCATAAGGCACAAAATCTCTTCACATATCAGTTTAGTTGCCTATTCGAAATTAGGCAGAAAAAGCCAGATGTTTTGAGACTAAAGTATGGGAGGATCTTATTGAAGGTCATAACTGGTGTAATCGATGCAGCCACACCGAAAGAATTTAAGGGATGTCAGAACCCCCTATACCGACAATGTTAAATTGGCCATTTTCGATGTACCTTTTCTCAAAATCTGTTGTAGATATATTCTTGAAATTTTTTGTGTAATTAACGTACACCTATCTGATTATACTGAAATGAGCTTTTGAAACATTTTGAATTTTAGACTAATTTATAGACTATTTTATTAGGCATAGTAAAATTTAGCACTTTTCTCACGCAAAAAAAATTTGTGAAATTTTTTTATCTTAATTTATCACAAAAAGCTCATTTCAGTAAATATTAGAAAATTAATAAATAAGCCATACAAATTTTAGGTACCTGGGAGCAGAAGTTTCTGAGAAAAGGTACATCGAGTATAAAAAAAATCACGTTTGGAGAAAAACGCGTTTTTATTTAAATTCCTCATTTATCAAACAAAGCATTAGACGACAAAATAAAACTAGATTTTTTAAAGTTCTAATTTTCATAGAGATTAAAGTATAGTGTTTTTAGAAAGCTAAAAGCGTAGAGAATTTGAAAATGCAAAAATCCCAAATCAATATTTTTTGAAGATTTTTGGCTTCCAACACCCCTTAAGGGCGGCGAAACTTTTTGAATTTGGAGTCCTGAAGAGCAAATTTAGAGAAAGAAAAAGTTTAGAATTTAGAGGAAGCACTGACCAGTAGAATTTAGCAACTGAATTTCGTACGCTTAGCGATAGAACGATTGCTTCGGGAGGTAAAATGCCTAGCCATGACGACTACAATAAGTAAGTAGTCATTATATTTTATGTGTCAACAAGTGAATTATAACAAAAACATAAAAGGTTTAAGTTTGTGCTTGTTGGTACTGCTTAAAAAGCACCATTGTTCTTTCACGTTCGTAATAAGTAAATGCTCTTGCTTGACGAGCCATATTTGACGTCTATAAAATTTACCTAGTCTGAGCAAATTCCCCCGAAGAATGAAATTAAATCATTGAAATCACAGCTCTATATCGCACAGCTTAAGCAAAAAATATAATATATGATGAATCGTAACATAGTATATTCTTGAGAGAAAACAGCAATTTGTCTGCAGATTTATTTAGTGTATTTCATACAGCATGAAATAAGATTTTTTTTCAACTCCAATAAAACATTTTTCATTTCAGTTCTACTTTCAAATTTAAAGCAATAATTACTTTTCTTTACAGCTGGTACTTTCTATTCAGAAAAACACTGCCTTCAACACTATATTCAGCTCTTATCTGTTTTGCTTGCTCATTTTTTTGTTGCCAGTATTCCAAGCAGCTGTTTGAGTATGCTTTGCACGTACAATGGCAACTGCAGACAGAATGTTAATGCAAAAAACTTCAATGCAACACCAGTGTACTCAAATCTTATTAATCCACTTTTACGGTGAGGCGTATTATTGCCTGGGTTTTACAAGAGCGATAACAGGATTAGTGTTCCAATTTTGCAACAGAAGTTTCTCTTTTCAGAACGTAATGAACTCCAGATTATGTCTGAGTGTATTATCCGTATGTAATACATAAAAAAAAAAACATTTAATTCTTAGAAAAACAGAGGAGAAACCGGCTCAGTATGACCGCGGGAAAAAACAAAAGTTGTATGTAGACTCAATTAAAACATATCATTTTGGTAAGCTTATAACTGGAAAAATTGCAGAAGGTAATATATGTGTTCTTTTCTTAATTATGGTAGATTTTGAATTTTTTAAAATAGTCTGCTCTTAGGAAAAAAATTCTCTTTCATAGCATTTTAAATATTAATTTCTTGTTTAATTTAATATAAAATTATCAAAACTGGGGTAAAGCTATGATTTTCATTTATTTTAAACCTTGTAAAAAGTTGCGTTCAAGGTTGAACTTACCAGTAGAAAAGTACAGCTTTGCATAAAATTTTCCTATTTTTCCATCTACGCACTAGCATTTTGCTTTCTATAACAACTGAAAATGTTTCTTATAATATTACCAGAGAAAAAAAATGGATGTTGTTAAACAATGGGTAGAGACATTAGGTTATATCTATTAAGAAAAGTGAAAAATGAGTCATGTCTTTGCCATTCAAACTCCGGACTTTCCGAATACGTGTCGAGCGTGCTTCCAGTTACACCACGAAGGCATGCGGAAAGGAGGGAGAAAGTACCTTATAAATATTTTGTTAGTATTACTACTAATCGACAGAGTGATCTCTGAGTTTGAATAAGAGCTCTTTTATGTAAAGCAGTTACGAAGCAAAAGTTATCTATTATACTGGCTTATTTTTAAGTACATTAGGAAAAGTAAAGCTTCATTGTTTTGAGGATCAACCCACTTTGGGCAGAAAATCTCACATACTATGAAATTGCTCAATGTAGTGCATTAAATGTATGGTAGCGTGAAAATTCAGTTCACTTTAAAATGTTTACTAATTAATAGTTCCTTTCAACTTCCTCAGTGGAACTCCCGTACCTTTATAAATCACTTAATAAATAAGTAATATGCATGGATTTCTAAATTATCTCATGTTTACAATCCATGAAAGTGTAAACATGAGACATTAATAGAGATGCCGTTTGAAGTGAGGCTTCTTATCAATGACTTTGTGTTAACATTAGACTCACCAACACAAAATGTGTTTCCTTGTCAGCATCGTTTTTTTCTTTTCAAAATTAAGCTTTGTAAATTTTTATTTTTCCTGAATATTCAGAATCATTCATGCTACTTTATTTTCAGTGACACAATTTAACTAGAATTACGTCAGTGACTCCTAGAAGAACAGAAAGTTTACTCAAGAAAGATCAGGCTCTTATTTTTTCACTTCATCTGGCTTTCAACAATTGGTTGTACACCGGTTAAACTATAATATTAGTAATATACTGTATCTGCTTACCACAAGAACGAAAAAGGAGTGGGGTAAGAGAATGGGTTTGAAAAACATCTGGTAAAGTAATCTGTATCACATTACATTTTCGTCATTTTGAATGTTATTAATCACTGAATTTATTGTATCGAACATTATAGTATATTATCGATTAGCTACAGAATATTAAAAAACGCATTTTGCTACAGTAAGTTACAACGGAAATATTGATTAGTTTTATTCGATTTTCGCTCATGTAGTTGGATTATCATATACAATAACCACCGCTTACCCCTTCCGTTCCAAAAATATTTCAGTTTATTAAACTTTTAAAGTAAAATAATAACTAACACCTAATTCATTAATTCATTCAAAAAATTGTAAATTTAATACTAAAATTAAACTATTTATACATCTTTTGAATTCATTAATTTTCTTTATAAAAATATTTTTAAAATTAGCTTCTTGATAAAATTTTCTTTTATAAACAGCTGTTCTACCTGTGTTTGTGTCATATTTTTATTTTATGTCATATTTATATTTTTAGCAACTAGTTCTTCAACTGTATTCTCAATTTCGTAGAACTTTTGGTAGCTTTTTTTATCAGCACCTTTCAGTTCAAGAATTTTTCTTGGAATTTAGATTTGATTCATGATGGCATGACATAATTTACTTTCTGTACCAGTTGTGTTGTCAGTTTCTGAAGTTCTTTTATCACTTTCCTAGTCACTTTTTAAACACGTTATCTCCATATTTTTTCATGAATTGTCACATATTCTAAAAATCAATTTTCATAACTTCCCTCACTGATGTATGAAACAAAAGCTACAGTTTGCAGTTCTTATGAGGGTTTGAAAAACAGTTTTTAACTTATTTTTAAGAGATTAACTACCTGAATTGTCTGCAATATGCATAGCCTCTGAAAGAGATGTTGAGCTACTTATTTCCTTCCATTTTAACAAAATTCAATGCTGTTCATCATTCTCTGCACATCTTTCTGTAATGACATTTGAAAACTTTTATAATATCCTCAATTTAAAGGCTGAATATTAGAAGTAGTATTTGCATGAAGAAATGCTAAAGTTTCTCAGAAAGAGATCAGAGATTTGTACGTTACCTAACTAGTAAAGATAATTTTCTCATTTCTTAATTCGCTGTCACCATTTCAAAAGAAAATCAGTAAAAATACTCTTTTTCATCTCTGAGTTCTTATTGCTATCGTAAATTAGAAGTAAATTCTTGATTCGTTTTAAACAGCGACGTTTCTGCTTTTGACAATAATCAGTACTGTCTTCTTAATTGTTTGGTCCAGATTGCATATTAATAGCACAGTAACTCATTCATTCAGTTTCTTAAACCAAACCTGAATTAATCTTATGTTGATTTCAGCTGCATTGAGTTTTGCTTTCCTTCATATCAGCCGGATTCAAAATCAGTGATTTTCGAGAAACGCGAAAGAAGGAAAATACATTTTTAACCCTAGAATATCAATTTTAACAACTTCTGTTAGCTCTTCCTCCCAATGACTGCATCCGGAAAAGGCTAAAGCGTCATGAAAGTAATAATAGCCAGTTTCTGCGAGCTAGAATAATGCTCAGTAAACCATGTAATTTCGTCCCCATGTTGACCTTCAATTGTGAAACGTTAAGCTAGTTCTTTGAAACTCAGATGTGTCTATACAGTCCAACGTAAACATAAAAATAAAATAATTTATTTATTGGGGGGGAGGAAGGGCAGTTTATCTGCCTACTCTACTTTCGTTGACGACGTCATGGCGAATAACAAGATAACGATATGATTTTAAGCGTGAACGACCTCGGAGCAAATTGAAAAGCACTAGTTGATCTGCAAGGTAGTGCTACTAAAAATTACAACAGTTATACGTATACATATTTTTTTAACAAGTCATATAAGTCAGTGGTCTCAATCTGGCGTCCCATGCGTAGCACGTGGGACCCGAAGCAGTTTTATGCGAGTCGGGAATACACTTCAGTTATGTGTCTGCAAACACAGTGCGAAATTTTGAAAATGGATAAAATTATTGAAACAGTAACTAAAACAGTAAACGTTACCCGAGAACGAGCTCTGAATCATCAAGCTTGTTGCAATGTGTGAAATAAGAAACTAGAAGTGAGTACAGAGAAATTAGTTAGTAGTATAACAAGTTGAGGTAGTTCTGTTGAGGAGCTTTTTGATAAATGAAATCAAAATTTTCGTAATACCATAATAAATAAATAAATAAATAACAGGTTCAGCATTTCTTGTTAACTTAACAGGACATTTTAAATATTCTGAGTAATGAGCTGCAATTAAAGAATAAACTTACCATTGACACACTTGCATGAAACTTTTTAAAGTTAAACTGGAATTACGGGAGGAAACAGAATTTGAATCATAATATTTCGCACATTTCCTACATCTTAAATCCTGCCCCATTACTTCAAATAAGAAATCTCAAAAATATGCCAGAAAAATAGTATTATTATGACAAGAATTTTATGAACGATGTATTGATTTTAATGAATTGTAGTCTAACTTTATAAGGTATTTTATCCCTCCTTTCCGTATGTCTTCGTTAGAATTAGAAGCATACTTGATACGCATTCGAGGTCCCTGGTTTGAGTTCCAGGGAGGACATTATGCATTATTCACCTCCCCTGCTTTAAAAAAAAAAAAAAAAAGTAATGACTCTAGAACTTTATATTATTTTCGTCACCATTAAAAGGAATGTGAATAACGCAACAGAGAGTCTACAGATAAAGCTAATTAATCTACCAGTGTGATACAAAGATTTAATTAAATTTATTTGTACTTTATGTAATTTATTTACTTTATATGTATGTAATTTAATTTTAATTTATTTGTACGTTTTGTAAATTTATTTGTACTCAAAAGATGAATACCCTCAGTTACGGTTTTTTACAATAAGAGTAATCGCTTTGTCTAGTACTACATCTATGTGTGAACAGTGATTTTCGGAGGTGAAACTTAATAAATAATATTCGATTGACCAATGAGCAACTACGATCGGTGATGAAGATAACTTCTAGTAATTTTTCTCTCAGGCTACAAAATTCATCGGAATAGAAATGCCATTAAATGTTTCAAACTGTAATAAGAAATAAAAATGTTTATAATTGTTTACATACAAATATATGTCTTTTTCTGCATTTGTCGAAGAAAATTTAATAAATAACAGGAAGGAGATTGCCATTATTTTTTTTCCCTTTTTTCTCCATTTCGAAAATTTCTCTTTGAACTTGGAAAGTTTTCGTAAGTTTTTCTTTATTTTTAGTTTAAACAAGTTATTTACTGGTTAAGTCAATATATTGGAATTATTTGAAAGAAATGTTAGTTTCAAAATTTAAACGTTTGTGTCAATATGTTTGAAATGAGAAGGGTAACCAAAAGAAATTTTTTTCAGCTACCAGCATTAAGATTTCAGCTGGAAAATAAATATAAAATTGATTTTTTTCCTTTGCGCTAATATTATTATTACTGTTTATTATATTTTGATAAATATCTGTAAAAGATTAGGGACCTAAAAAAATACAGAAAGAATTTAACGTGTAGAAAGAATCTCATAATTGAATATTGGGAGAGAAAGAAACAATAAGTTTAAAAAAATAATAAAATAATTCTAGGAAAAAACGTTGTAGGAAATACAATAAATATTATTAAAATAAGTTTCCAATTAAACCATATTTGAGGCGAATTAAATTTAAAAAATATGATTTTCAAACACATTATAAACTTATCCACAATATACCATAGTCATACAGCATACGTAACATTAGATTGTAAACGTACTTACCTATGTTTCAAAGACATATATGGCTCAAATATGTATATATATGTAAGTGAATAAATGCAAGATGGAAAGCAGTTCGAAACCTAATTCAGTTGAGCGCTGAAAGCAGCAACAAGTGGTGGTAATAATCCAAAATAAATTAAAATGATCCGTTTGAAATCCTTCCCATATTCAATTCAGAACAAACCATATGAAAAAAAAAGTACAGTGGAAAACTGTATGAAAGGCGCAAAAAATGCCAAAACTAGAATTGACAGACGAAAAAAGAAATTTACATCTTTAGCTGCATCATCATCAAGGAGTTGGGGCAATGAAAGAAGTAAAGACATCAGCCTGGTTTCTAAACCAACTGGGACTCAAATTAAAGTTTAGTACTTAATAAATTGATAAGTTTAGTATCAATTTTCCATTTAATTTGATAAGTTTAGTATCCATTTTCAAATTAAAGTAATCTCAGAAAATTAATTAAAAAGTAATCTGTGCCTCCATCACTTCAAAAAACAAAACATATAAATACAAGCAGTGCAAACCATGAAAAAATAATAATGTATGAAAATTTTTGAACCATACAAGTCGGAATAAAAAAGTTACAAAATCATAGCATCAATATCATGATAAGCAAAGAAGCTTAAAATTTTATAAGAATTATATACTCAGTTCAAAAAAGCAAAACATGTAAACAGAAGAAATTCAATGCATGAAAAAATAAAAAAAAAATTAAAAATGTGATCCAAGAAAACATAGAATAAAAATAAAAGTAAAAAGAATAGTTAATTCTTAAAATCTTTAACAATAGAGTAGCGAAAGTTTTGAAATGGAAAATATTCATTCGACACGCCGCGTAGTAAGAGACTGTTGTTAAGCCTAAAATATGCTAAGTAATGAAATTAAATTATTTACGAATTTAAAACTAATTAATAATCATAAAAATTATTAGAAAAAACTTTTAATGTAACATTAAATATGGTGTAGTAAGAATAAATAATTCGTAAAGGAAAAAACATGGAATTACATGGATTATAAATCCGAAATGAGACTCCATTTTTTAGGGTAGGGGTAAAAGCAGGATTGCAGAGTCCAATTTTTAAGACAGGAGTAGCTTCTGCAGGAGACGGACTGATAAAGGCCGTTTATACTGGGGTTTACCTGAGCTAACGGAGTCAGTTCCACGTGTCGACTAGCTCCGCTATGTAGTTCAGATTTTTCAACTCGCTTGGCTATGAAGGAAAACTGCTTTTGGAGATGGATCTCTTAAGTTAGTTTTCTTCGTTAGCTCAGATAAACCCCAGTCTGAATGGCCCTATAAAAACACATATTAATTAAGACTCCTGCAGGAGATGGACTGATAAAGAGACATATTACTGATTCATTTTCTGAGGTTATTTTAGATATTAAATTTTAATTTGTATCTTTTTTAGTTCAGAAGCAGACTGATACATTTACTTCTCTCATTGCACCAAACCCATACTGAAGATGTACCGAAAAGGTGTATATTTCTTTCTCGTTTTCATTTCTGATTTTGGCATTTTCTGCAGCTTTTATACCACTTCTGCGTTTTAATTGTTTTTGCGTATAGTTTGTTCTCAGTTGAATATGAGAGGCATTTTAAACGTATTATTTATTTATTTATTTCATATTACATGTACTCACTTCCAAACGTTAAGCCCGAAGATGTAAAATGCAAAAAAATCAACAAATACTGCTTTGATTGACGCAAAATTCGGCACTAAAGTAGCATATATATTTACGCATAAAACAAAATCAAAAATTTTATACAGAAAGGAAAACAATATTAAATTTTTGTAAGTTATCAGATAATGACATACTGGAGACGTAAACAGAATTATGTATAAAGTGAAAATAAACAGCATAAAATGAAAAAACGGACATTAATAGGGTATGTGATCCCCCTCATCTGTATACAAAGTTTACACCTTGTGACCATGCTTTCAATTAGGTGGTCAACCACTGCAGAATTAAGCAATCGCCATTCTTCTTGTGGAACAGTTTCCAGCTCAATAAGACTGGCTGGAGGTGGGAAACGTGAAGATACAGCACGGCCGAGAACATCCCATAGATTTTCAATGGGATTAAGGTCGGGTGAATATGCTGGCCACGCCATAAGCGCAATCCCTTCACTCTCCAGGTAGTCATCGACGATGTCAGCTCTATGGGGACGTGCGTTATCGTCCATTAAAACAATAGCAGGGCCAACTGCTGCAGCGTACAATTTCACAATGGGTTCTAGGACTTCATCTCGATACCGGCTAGCCGTCAAAGAACCCCGTTTAAAGATGTGCAGGTCGGTGCGATATCCTAATGAAATCCCTGCCCACACCATAATGCTTCCGCCTCGGAATGTGTGATGTTCGGTGATGTTTTGGAACTGATTGCGTGTTCGTTGTTCACGCCATATCCTTATACACTTGTCATCTGGCTCCAGAGCAAATCTTGGCTCATCAGTAACCATGACATTGCCCCAGTCAGACACATTCCAATTGACATGTTCCCGGAACCACTGTAATCGTGCCCCTCTTTATTGGATGCATAGAGGAACACAAACTCGAGGTACCCGGGCGTACAGTCCACTCATATGTAATCTTCAGCGTACAGTAGCTGCAGGTATCGCCTTACCAATGGACGCTGTAACCATAGATGCCGCACGTGTGGAGGTCGCTCTGCGATTCCGCTTGGCTACAATAGCAATATATCGATCTTCCGCGGGGGTTGTAGCCCTTGGGCGACCGGCTACGGGCCTTCGGACAACTGTCCGTGTTGTTTGGAATTGTTTCCATAAACGTGAAATTACAGAATGATGAACGCCGAAGAAAAGAGCAACATCTGTGATCGACTGTCCTGCTTCAATGCGCCCCACAGCACGCCAGGGCTCAGAACCTCCTATTCGTCTTCTGGAAGTCATAGAAACACGTATGTCTTGAAAACAAATTGTACGAAAGTTTTAAACACCTTCTATCAGCACTAACAATCAACTTTTGTAGCCCTTCATAAAGCTGGCTTCTTATAAGCTTCTTAAAAGACTGCCTTTGCCTTTTTTGCATATTTCTTGACATGAAAGCGCGATTGGCTGTTACCTAACATATTTGCCTACTTCCATCTACCTCTGCAGGGAATTGCATCCTCTTCAATTCTGATTGGCTTCCGGAAATTAGCATTTTCCTCTCCGTGCTTAACTTTTGGAAGTTAGTGTAGATATATATTCATATATGTAAGATATTAGAAAATACGACAGTTGCTTTTAAAAACTAATTGGCGATCTCAAAATTAACATTCTAAATTTGGTGATCTCCCCCTGAATTCATCTTTTCTGCCGAATTCGAGAATTTTCTGCGTTACGTAACGCTGCTTGAAAAGTGCAACCAAAACTAATACTAACCAATGATAGCTTGTCTGTAGAATCGCACCTACTCTGGTATAAATGCTCGGGCGAGCTAATTACATCACAACTTCTGCTAGCTTCTACCTTGCTAATAGCTCTTCGCTTTGCTTCCCCGTCTAAAATGATGTCGCCCTCGTTAATCTGTGCATATGAGAAATTATTGTTATTGAGGATCGAGGAGAGACAGTCTCCAAGCAGTGACGAATTATTGTCCATCACATTTTAGTCGTGTAGCACTTGTACGGATATTTAAAACTTCAGAAGTCGACAAATACGAAGAATCATACGATGCCTTTGATGGGAATGGGATTAGAACCCGGATCTTCCGATTACTAGCCGGACGTCCTATTATTTAAACCACGAGAAAATGCAGGAGGAAATATTAAAATTTGCGACTGTTTTTTATACGGCAAAAAAACCTGACATACGATATATTTTATCGTTTCCATCCTTAACCCTTTTCAGGCCAAAACTCCCGAGATAGCCTTTCATTCGAATGTCCACAACCCCCGAAACGACCGAGATTGCCATGTTGTTTTCCTCCCTCCCATATGTCATGCAGTAGCAGATGCATTTTTCCAAAATGCATTGCTTCAGTTTATTGCAGACAGCTTGTCCTAAAAGGATGTATTTATGGTTTCTTTTCTTTAGGTTGCGCGTGACATTTGAAATCTTCACATATTTTTGTGCGTTAATGGACGGTGAGGGAAGGAAATTGCTATAAATTTTGAAAGGTATTTCGGGCGTTTCGGTATTCTAAGCATACAGATTAGCGAAGGCTTCGGTTTTCTAAGGGTTAATGCAGGAGTAGAAGTTTTTTTTATTAAAGGCACTAAATTGCCACCTTTCTGCAAGTGATTACCGATTATTCAGAAGCGATTATATCCTTGCATTTAGTGTTAAAACTAAGTATTTCTCATTGAAATATACAGTGCTGTAAAGATGTTTTTAATAAATGTCCTGTTTCTAAGTTTTAGTACTTGCATTAAATATGATGCTTTTCAAAGAAATGAATAAGAAAATTTTTACATGGCTAAACTTAATTGTAAAACTTTGATGAGGTATCATTTTCTCAGATTCAAAAAGATCTTGCAATATAAGTAGAAAAGATTTTTCACAATATTATGCATATTTTTGTTATTTTACAAAAAGAGATTTTGCAAACGAATTTCAAAAGTATTTGAAACTGAAACTTTAAGTACCATAATAAACAACGTCTTTAAATTGGTAATTTCTAATACTACAGTATAAAGAAAACGGAACGCTGTGAAAATTTTGTTGTAGCGCATCACAAGGATCAAGTATGCTTAAAGAAACAAGTTTCGAAATATTTTTCATTTTCCGCTCAAACACGTTATTTGAAAGTGTGATAGAAGGAGAAAAGTTAGTCTGTTAAACTAATTCTTCATTTCTCAAGGCTAAGAAAAGTAATTTTTTTTTTGCAATTGCATAATGATATAGCTTATTACAAAATATGCTGACTGCAGCAATTTCTTCGGACCGATGTTTTTACTCGAGGTTTAGTTATAGGCCTACGAACAGCCGGTTAGTGTTTCCGCCAGTGTTAGTGTTTTCCATCACTGAAGCAGGAATTGGATGGTATGCAACAATCGGGAGCCGAACCTAGAGATTATGATCTGAAGAATGAAATACGATTGTTATAGACAGTTTGAAACATGTAACACAAATATCATAATGCAGAGATCGATGACCTCATGTTAAGACCTCATGTTGTAGACACCTCACGGATCGCAGCTGATGACATTTTGCGATGGGTGAACAGCGTCTAGTATGATTCTGTATCGAATGAAGCTTGTTGTAGAGGGCTAAGAAAAGTTTGCAAGCAAGGCATCCTTTGCAAAGACTGTCTCCAACACCCAACTGTCGTAGTACACGCTTGCGCTAGTGACTAGAGCTACCTCGGATGGCGAATGGCTTTATATTCAGTTGTCAAAATTGCTTGCTTTTATTTAAGGTTTAATTATAAGCCTACCAAGAGCCGGTTGGTGTTTTCTCGCAATGAAACAGAAATTGGATGATGTAACAAACGTGAGCTGAGCCTAGAGATTATGTTCTGAAGAACGAAATGGGAATTGTTATAAAGGGCCTGAAGCATTACATCCATTTATAGTTTCAAATTTCAATTTGAAGCTTATTGTTAATCAATAAAGCTAAAACAAAACTTAATCATTCTGAAATGAGACTTCATCTCGAACACGGCGCATCCTCTCTCTCTCTCGTTTCGTTGCTGCTAACTTGCTCAAGCCTGCTGCTTTATATGAATTTGAAAGTCCATAAGGTATTGATACAGTTCTTCAAGATCAGGATCACTTATAGCCCCAACTTTTCATCGACGCGAAATATTTTGTCAATGATAAAAACATTTTAAATCGGCTTCGATGACTGTTACCATCTTTATGCATCGACTTCTAAATTATGACACACACATACATACACACCGAAATCCATTCTCTCTCTCTTACACACACACACATATATGCATAACTATTGAGCTTATAAGATATGGAATGTAAAGCTAAAGTATGTTTGTATCATTGTAGAGACATTAGGCATTTTTGGAAGCAGAAACCATGAAAAATATGCATTTCCTTCGCCGGGAATCGAACCACGGACCTCTGAAATACCGGCTCAGTGTGCTGACCATTACACCACGAAGGCATGCGAAGAATGTGGGAGAAATACCTTATATACTCCCCTTTTTAAAGGGCGACTAGGGTTTTAGGGAACCTAGTCGCCAAATCCTGGGTGTGGAGAGTCATCATCCACAACCCTTTTAGTTCGGGCGCCAGTGTAGAGACATTAGGTAATTTTTTTTGGAACAAGAGCGATGAAAAATATGCACTGCCTTCGCCGGGAATCGAACCACGGACCTCTGAAATACCGGCTCAGTGTGCTGACCATTACACCACGAAGGCATGCGAAGGAAGCGGGAGAAATACCTTATATCATCAGGTAAGCGATTATTACGGTAGTTATTCTATCTCCGTCACCTGAATTATCAACAATATTATTTCTTTAATCAGACTTTCAAGGTAAAGTTTTATGAGAAATAGTCATTTTTTAGCTTGTAAAATAATGCTGCATTCATTAATTTATCTTGCTAAGTGAAAAGCTTCACTTCAGCTTCTAATTTTCAAAAGGTCTTAAACTATTATTTTAAAAGACGAATAAAGATACATGTATATATTGCTAAATCAAAAGTTACTAGACTAAAAGCTGAGAAAAGAATGCTTCTTTTAGGTGTACAATAATACATAATTTTAAAGAAGTAGAAATATAAAATCAAGAATAATCAAGCAGTAGAAATCAGCAGATTATTTCTGCCAAGTTCAGATGCAGTTCTAAGAAAATAAATTATCATGGAAGAGATGCTGAAATGTAGTTATCCAATATCTTTTGTAAAATACTTTTATTTTGTCTTAGAGTATGTAAAATGAAAATCGTGTAAGCGCTTGAGCTAACGTATCCGTTCATTAAAATCATAAGTTATTTAAGAGGAAAATCTGTCTTGAAAACAAAAAATGTTTGAATTAAATCTCATGATTTAAAAATTTAAGCTAATTCTGAATAATTAAAATAGAATTTTAATTATTTAATATACCCTTCTGCTGATAAAAAATAGGAAAAAGATTACAAAAATTACAGTTCAAAATCTGTAATTATTTTTTAGAAGAAAAGATTAGAGGAAATTATAACAATTGTTATATCAAATTATTTTATCCTAGGTGCCAACATCCATGATTTTAACATACGTTATCTTAAATAATTCAAAATCATTAATTCGAGACAAGTAGGGTTTCGTTTTCATCGTGAATGAATAAATTTTGACGAATTCGGAAGCTCATGTTTATGACGTGAAGCGAAAAGATCTGGCAGATAAGTGGTCAGAATTTGAAGAAAGCCAAAGATTTTCAACTGTTGAATGATTCCGGTAATGACCATTCCGCGTAAACATTTCAGTCATTTCATTCTATTGTTGGCCGAGTTTAAGAAAGGTTGCTTTACCGTTTGTAAATTGTTCGTTTATTTTCAGTTTTGTGGTAGTGAGTATTCGTATGTTATCTTATTTTTGGCTTGAGAAGAATTCGTGGATTAAACAAGATTTCAAGAGTCAAGTAAGTCTATACTTTTCTTACTATTTCAAAAAGTTACATTTTCAACTATTACAGATAGTAACTTTAAAATTTTTTATTACTTGGAATTAAATTACGTTCAGTGTTTTTTATTATTATTATTATTATTTTATTTATTTTTTAAAGATTTCCTGTGATTATAAGGCACACACCTTTAACTGACATAGTATTTATGATTTCACACAGGGTTTATGATTGACAATTTACAAACAGTTATGCATTAAAAAAACGATCTTTGAAGTCAAATACTATTAAAATATGCCCGTTAAGACTTTTTGAAAATTTTCCAACCTAAAAATATCTGTTTGAATTTAAATCATGTGTATAATTTTTCATGCTATTATATTTCAAAATATTTCATCCCGTAGTATATATTCTGAAATATTTGCAAAGCTTTAAATTTTCTCTTAATGTTATTTAAAATTACGCGATTATAATGCTACGGACATTGAAGCGATATCTTTATATACAATATATTTAGTAAGTATTTTTAATAATTAAAGAAAAATTTTTTAAAGAGTGGCGAGTAATTTTAAGAAAATATAACTGTTTGAATTTCCAATGTGCTATAAATATCAGTCTGTTCGAGCTGAGCCTAGATTAATATCAGTATAAGTATTTGACTTCAGGTGTACCTTAATGGAATGTGTTGCAATTCTCTCTAAATTCAGAAAGGAGAAACTTGTAAGGTTTATCCTAAGTTATAACAGTTATTTTTTAGCTCCTTTCCTAGCTCTCTTAATTTCAGCTTACAATTCTTTACCAGAATGAGATTTTAGCATCGCGTTAAATGCAAATGATTAGTAGATAGTATTTAAGTCGAAGTTCCACTAACTTCGGTAGAGAGAATCACACATTCTTGAATAGCGCCCGTTTGCCTTTCGGCTACGTCTTTCTAAGCTGTTACTGCGCTCGGCCGTACTACGTGCCCTTGATAGCTTCGCTAGCTTATTTAATGTTACAGGTCAACTAGTTTAGATTTGTATTAGCTTCGGCTAAATCTCATTAGTTAAGTTCTTATTTCTTACACTTTTGAGTTTAAGCCCAAGTAGAAGCTTTGTTGTACACCCTAAGAAAGGGGCCATCTCTGAATGTTTTATTTTGAGCAATAAAGGGTAATTAACCCTTCTTGAGTTTACGGCTCAAGAAGGGAACTTAAGTTTCTGAACTTAAGCGATTATTCACTTAGCTGTTCATTAAGTTCCTCAGCATTTAGTTATTAGATAAAAAGTGAGGTTCTCTACAAACTAAATGTTAATGTGAAATTTTCTGGCATCTCTTGCATTTGAAGCCAATAATATACCTTGAACAAAATATGCGTACGAGCTCATTCCTTCCTAAGTACCGAACATTTTTGTATTTAATATTTAACAAAAGTAGTAGAATATTTAGTAAGAAACCGATGAAACAAAAGTGCTTTATTCGTCAACTTAACCAACTATCACCGTTTGAATGAAAAAAAAAAAAAAGGCATACTCCAAAATTTCATCACGACTATTGCATTTTATTTTGGAAGCCTACGATGATGTTCTCAAAAAGCATGCTGAGAAACTTTAGAATCCACTTTTATAATGTTAGAATCGTAATTATTTTGCATAATCATGGTATCAAATAATACTTGTTATGAAATGGTTTTAAGAAATCCAAATAAAATCACTTTTAAAGTTATTTCTTTTATTACGCTAATGAGCAAAGTATTTTTATAACATTGGTAGTAAATGAAAGGTATTATATATCATCGATTAGACAGATGTCTCTTTGTAATGGCCAGAAATTATTGCTAACTGGTAACAATTACATTTCTTTGAGATTTTAAAAATAAAAGACATTTCGCATTCACAAAAGTTTGGTAAAAGTTCCTGGCAATATTTACGTCTTTAAGTACTGAGTCAAAAGATTTCACGTTTGAGTTAAAAATCGCACAGTTTAATATCAAAATAACAAAAGGCATCTTAAAACAAAGTAAAAAAATCTGAGCATTTGGCAGTTATCCGCTAAGTGATGTCGAAATTGGAATGCCACAGAACCGTTCAGCCGACTTAACATCATGAATGAAATATAGTAAGCGAAAATTTGAAAGTATCTATTTTTGGTTTAGATTAGGATAAGTGATACCTTAATAATGTATTATTCCAAAAATTCACAATGTACCTTTATGGTGATACTGCTGGGTACTTTTTCATTGAACTAACTTCAACATAAAAGTAACTCATAACGCTTAACTATTGCAATAACGTCATAATAGTAGTTAAGGGTTACGAATGATGCCACGCTTTCCAGCAGTACAGTTTCAGAGATCGCTGATTTAAATTAGATCATAATATATATATATATCTTTTAAATTCAGTGCCATAAATCTTATAATTTATTTACCCGTGGTGTAAAATGCTGGCAGCATAAAAAAGTGGGTTATTTATTAATGCACAAGGTGATAAATTCCTTCACTAATGTGAAATTTTTACGAAATTTTTATAAAGTATGTAAACGTAGTCTATGAGTCTCACTCACTAAATATTTAATATAAATATTTAATATAACTCACTCAATATTTAATATGAATAAACCAAGTTATCTAGCTTGAATGTCTAGGTTAAAAAAGCGAAAGTGAATGCGAAACTTATTAATATCTCTCCTGGGCACTTTCTGTCATCAATATGGATGCTACGAAAACTTGTGCAAGATTTCATTACGAATACATTATGTATTTAATGTAAATATTTTAATTTAATTAAAATATATATTATACTTATGTACTTACACATATCCATACCGATGTGTAAAGTAATAATAAAGAAATTTAGATTTAAATATTAGATGTAATGGCATTTACTTTTTACTATATCTTAACTGGCAAGAAACGAGAGAAGCACAAGTTTTTCCTTTCATACATTGCCTATTTGTCTTACGTAGCAGGATAATGGTTTCCTTACTCTAGACGGGTCCCATTTATCTTTCGCTTATGTATAAGAAGTTCATCAAATTCAAATAAATACTCCCTGAATTAATATACGTAAACTGTTGTCTTTAACCATTTTAACTTTCATGAAACATGTTGTGGGGTTTTACTTATTTAATTCAGTGTTAAATCCTTGAACCCCACAAACACTAATAAGCGAATAATCGCTTAAGCTTGTGAATAGAGACGTGTGAATAAGACTTACGAAGAGTTAACTACCCTTTATTTCTCAGAATAAATATGACACAATCAGTTCCTAACTCAGAATATACAGCAAAGCCTCCACTTGGGCTTGAACTTAAATGGATATAAAATTAAACTTAACTAAGCTTAACTAAAGCTAACTGAAAGATATAGCCGAAGCTATCAAGTAGTAGGCCTAAGTAGTTGGCCTCTAATTCTTAATTAAGTCGGCGAAGCCAAACAAGGGCCTAAAGCACGGCCGAGCGTAGCAATAGCTTAGAGAGACGTAGCCGAAAGGCAAACACGCGCTAGTCAGGGGCTCTGTCTCGGTGAAACATCGACATAAATACTACTCATTACTCATTTGCATTAACTGCGTTTCTGAAATTATATTCTGGTAGAAAATTGTAAACTGAAACTAAACTTAAAATAACTGTTAATAAAATTAGGATAAACCTTACAAGGTGAAAGATTTTTTAGCCCAAAGGAGCGTCAGCTTAGAAGGGCTAGCAGTTTCTACACGGCATTTTGCGTCGGTTCACTATGAACGGAGTATCACTCTTTAAATTGTCGCCACTGAGTATTATCGCACTGTATTATATTTAAAGAAATTAAATTATGAAGAATCTGCATGAATGTGGGTATGTTTCTCGCATTGTGAAAAACCGACCGTATCTACAGCCATCAAATTTCGAATAATGTAATCCTCCTCCCGAACATGGGCACTTGGAAGCCCAAATTTGAATTTCCAATATGTTTTATTATCTATTTCATAAATTTTTAACGAATTTTTGATTAACAAACTCAGCGATTTCAGCCAGCAATGGCAACACTGTACGAAAAAAAGAAAAAAAAAATATCTCCAGCACGCGAGACTCTGTCAGAAATTCTAAAGATATGCTGCTTTAAATATTTTGTGATATTGCTGGTGAATTGAATTTTATGTGGTTTAAGTGCGAATGACATGATATTTAATAAATAAAGGTAACACGCAAAAAGTTAAAAAAATACCTCATCGGGCGTAATATAAAATCTGAAAGCTTTCAGATTTTTATTTTATTTACCTTTCTTTATTATTATTTTCGGGTTTTCGAATTGAAAAAGTTTCAAAATATTTGCCTTTTTAATGAAACGGTACATCTTGATTCCTTCGAGCCAAGTTTTTTAATTAAGGTTACTTCGGGATGGTAAGAGTTACATAAAATAATAACTAATCATGAGCTCGACAGTTTTTCTGTTATCTGAATTATTTTATGGATATATGTATATATTTTTAAAAATTCTCTTTTAAGAATACCTTCAAAATGCCCTTTTCCTCTCTTGGAGACAGAATACCAGGGAGAAGAGATTCCCAAGCTATTTAAAGCCCTTTACACGACTAATGATGTTCCTACCTCTAGAGGTGATCCAAGGGGGTGCCACCTCCCCCTGTCAACCCCGGACGACAATTCTGCACACAATCAAAAGAAGTATTTTACCGCAAGGAAAAGAACGCTATTAAGGAAATGAAGATGTCGTAAAAATGTTTTAATAAGTCGCAATGCAGAATTTCATAATTTAACGCTGTAACGCGGGAGGATGGGCATGCACTCAAAACCTGTGGTAAATTACTTAGGTCGATTCCTGGCCCGTATGTGCTGGTTGTCATAGTGGAAACATTAAGTTTATTGTCAGACTATTTCTGTCATATTTAAAAAAAAAGTAGCATCTGTATTTTCGTGGTTTTGTTTTCCAATAAATAGGCATTCTGACACATCCATGAATACCATTTTTAAATCATGTAACTACAGCATACAAAAGTTCCTTAATAGATAACTGGAAGTTAATAAATGCTTCTGAAGAAATATTGGCTATTTTTAACTCGATTTGGTAGTTTCGAAGATAGGATGTTTCAGCGGCTTCTAGTAGTTTAATGGATTTTTAACGGTAATAGGAAATCTTACATTTTCTCATTTTTCATTTCCCTCAATCGACTTTCATGCTAAAATCTATACGAGTTTTCATTTACAGTTCTCTGTACCTACAGAGTACTTAACATTTTTATCTTCATTTTAAATATTGCTTCATCGAATTCAGTTTTAGTCCATTTAAAATAACTGTTTTTTCTATTTAAAATATGATATGGCATGCCGTTTATTATTTTAATTTTAATGCTGTCTTTCCCTTCGATTGTTATTTCCATCAGTAATATCATCCTAGTTCGCATCAATCTATACTGGCAGTGTGCTCGTAAGACTGTTATTCGCACAGTACGGGAAAATATTGTCATCAGCGTATATGAGTCTTTATTCTTTTCCAAAGTCCTAAACTTATTGGAGCGTCATACAGATTTCTTCTATTTTTCCACAGTAATGAGGCGAATACTAACTTCATTGGATTGGATTAGTTATTAACCGCAATCTATTCGCCTGATGGGAAGAGATTTTTAGTATCTCTTCAATCTAATCTAGTATTCAACTTCAGATATATAGGAAATTTGATAGTGTATCAGATCAGGATTACTACACAAATTAGTCGTGTAATCTGAAAATGAAAAATTTGATAGTGGAGGAAACAGAACTTGTCTTCCACACTTGACTGAGAAAGCTTATTAGATTACCTTGACACTGTTTCTAAGTTGCCAGCTTCCTGAGACCTTCTTTAAATCAAATATTGCATTCATAAGACTTAAGTATACTACTAATTTACCCCTATTTACTCAGCTGAACTTGTTCTTAAAGGGCCATTCACGCTGGGGTTTATTTGAGCTAACGGAGTCAGTTCCATGTGTCGACTGTACGCTACACGTGCAGTTTACATTTTTCAACTCGGTGTGCTGTTGGGAGAAATTGGTTTTTGCAGATGGGTCGGCTAAGTCAGGTGTCTCCGTTAGCTCAGATAAACTAAAGTGTGAACGGCCCGTTAAAGTCCTCTATTGATTCAACTAAATCTAGTCTTAAAAATAATACTCTTCATCAAAACTTTCGTTCAAACTCTCTTACATAAAAATTATGCAAGAGAAACAACTGAAACATAAATATATCACCATTTTTAGAGTTGCCTGTGCGAAAAAATTTTCTTGTAGAAGATTTAATATTTTTAACAAAAATGCTTGAAAATTTTGTGGTAATCGCAGCATAGAAAAACGATTAGAGAATGCATCTTTAACAGGCAAAGGAAATGGGCATCAGTCACTCTTTAGTAAAAGGCATAACATTTCTTTCGCTTTAATGTTCCGAATATTTGCTTTTGACTCAACCTGAAGCATGAGCTTTCTAAATACGTCCGAATCATTACCCCTGGAATATCAGCACTGTGCGCTGAACAGACCCGAAGACCGATTTCGTTAAGTGTTCACTCGTATCACGACGAAAGAAGGAGCTTCCGCTTTGCATTAATGAGCTTGCAGTAGTAACATCAGTTATGTCATGAGAACTCTGCCCCCAATTATGTAATCAAATGATATTATCTTGATGCTTAACGTTTTTTACGAAGTAATTAAAACTGCAAGGACATAGTCGGAAATTTTACATGAGTTTCGATCAAATTTAATGACATTTGAAAATGTTCATAGTAAAAAGAATTTAAAAAGAATACGAAAGTATGTTGAATTATCTGCAGGTTTTCATACAATGATTTTTCCCTCTTCTCCCTCCCCTCGAAATAAAATCTAAAATTTGTTCTTATTGGTAAAATTAAAAACATGTATAATTTATTTTATACGTAAAATAAATCGTTTTTGCAAAGATTTCTACTTAAGTTATTTTGATTACAACGTAATAGTTGCTAACAGTATTTAAAATTCATCTGAATGATCAGTTAGAAAAGATACTTTTCCTACATATTTAGATTTGCTGTTCTAGAAGCAGAAAAAACGTAATTATTTTAATGTATTAAACAAATTTTTATCCTTCACTTTTTAAAGCATTATATTATAACGAAATGATAAAGAAATAGTACCTACATAAACACAGCTAGTCATAAAGTTTCTTTGTATTAGTACCTACTGTTAAAGCTTTTTTGAGTCTGTTCTATGTCTATTCTTGAGTCTGTTCGTACGCAAACAAATATGGTTGATTATGTTTGAATTCTAAGGGATATATATTTTACTAATAGCTGAAAAATATACTTATAGTCTTGGATATTAATTTTTCCTGCCAAACTTCAAAAATTTGCTAAACGATTATAACTTCCTCTAGTACAGTTGCAAAAGTTGAAAAAGCTCATACTGTAGAGACATTAGGTACTTTTCGAAAGCAGAAGAGATGAATAATGAGCAATGCCCTCGCTGGGACCCCAACCACGGTCCTCTCGAATACGCTCGGAACGTGCTGACCACTACACCACAAAGGCATGCTAAAAATTAGGGAGAAATACCTTATATACTCCCCCTTTTAAAGGGCGGCTGGGGATTAGGGGACCCAATCGCGAAATCCTGGTGATGGAGAATCATCACCCACCACCTTTTTTAGTTCGGGCGCCACCTTAGGGGCATTAGGTATTTTTCGAAAGCAGTAGAGACGAAAAATGAGCAACGCCCCAGGACTCGAACCACGGATCTCTCGAATACGCGCCGACCGTGCTGACCACTACACCGTGAATGCATGCTAAGAAGGCGGGAAGAAATACCTTATAATACACACGTATCAATAATTTAATTGTTTATCGTCCCGAAAAAGGTCCCAATTTGGGAATTTTTATTACAGTATTAACTATAATAAGGAAATTTAAATGTAACAAAATTTCGCCACGTTTAAATTTAATTCTACACAGATATTATGAATTATGTAGATTAAACTGTTTAATATATAACGTAAATATTAATTTTTATTTCGGAGTAACAACTTCTGATTTTGTTTTAAAACATATACATATCACCATTAATTATTGTTTGCTATTACAGTTTTCTGTTTTACTTTTTTATTTTGTTTATATTAGTTGACCCTTGTAATTATGTATGTTTAGTTAGTAATGTTTCAAATCATTTAAACGTAATAATAGTACGCGTGATATAATATGTTCTACCTAATTTTTACAAAACATACTATTATTACTCATTGTGTAGTACTTTTATCATATAAACCACAAATTTACTTTGCTAAATCTCTTCGCGTTGTGAATTTTGAATTTATTTAGCTATTTTTAGTAGAATTGTTATTAAATTGTTTTATATTCCCGTGCAATGCAGTACGAGACGTACTTAATGAGAAAGCTACTCCGGAAAAGTTAAAATACAGGAGCACGCGCGGTTAACGTTTAATAAATAGATATCTCATAATTGTAGTCTTTTGCTTTCCAGAAACCTGGAGAAAAATGAAATTACCAGAATGTTCTTGTGCATGATTAAAAAGCTTTAAAAAGCCGAAGGAAAACATCTCAGTTCAGGTGTTTACTTAGTTCTTGCTGATGACGGTAGCGAATTCGCGATGAGATCGGATTAGCTTTCTCTGCTTTGAATTGCGCTCCATTTAATGTTATAGTAGTTTTAAAATATAACTACTGTGAGATATTGCGATATTGTACGAATATCTCTGAGGAAATTTTAGCATCTTGCTTTATTTCTTGGGATAAGAATAAATTTGGTAACTTTTTATCGACTTGTGCATTCAATCCATTACGAACCCGTACGCCCGCAACACTTGAAACAACATGAATTTATTTTATGAGACAGTTGAATTTAAGCTTCGTGATTAGTTTTTAATAGTTATAAATAATGTCACGCGTAATATGCAAAACATTTAACTGAGGCAAGTATTATAAGCCTCTAAAGAATTTATGAGTAAAACTTCCTGTAATACTTACTATTCTAGTACTACTATCTTATTATTCCTTTAGTACTACTATTCTATTACTTGGTATTCTATTCTTTAAACTTGGAGCATTGTTTTAAAGCCGGGACCATGTAATATATTTTTCGACGTGTTTGCATCTGTAATTGGATATTCATTGCCTGGTAGTAGAGAAGTTTGCCATGGAGTGTGAGAAAGAGGTCTCTACAAGTTTACAGCAGAAGTGTGACTGAATTTTGTGTTTAGGATGATGAAACATTTAGTCATGCTTCAGTGCATCAACAGCTGAGGCATCTGAAGGCTGTAACATGAGAATGATAGACAAGGTACTTTCTGGAAGGTCACTTCTGTTATGGGCTTTAAAAATGCAACTCCATAGGCAGACATTAAACGATGACTGAGTAAACTTCTTGAAAGCGATTTGCGTGGACCCAAGAGGAAGAATAGATCGGATTTGCTCAATAAACAGCGTTTTTGCCTTAGAGCAATGGTTGGTTGAATGTTGCTGCTGTCTAATTGGAAGGACTGCCTGAAATCGATTTGCTCAGTCTAAAATACCCTACCTATGCTTAATAACATGTGATTTCTTGAAGTTCTCAACATAGAAAAGGCAATTACATGGAAAGAGATTCTTTTTAGATGAGGAAGTGAATAACGCTACGCTGTGAAGTATCATTTAATTTTTTAACCAGTTATTTTAAGTACCTTTCGTATCGTACTTCATTCCATTTCCCTGCTAGAATGCAAATTTCCAGCACGCGCGATATTCAAATAAGGTAGGAAGAAGGAAATAGTTAAAGGAAGGTTTTGGAGGGTAAAATCAGAGCTTGTTCTGCCTGCTTGAAGGCCACGTTGCTAATTTTATTTGTGTAGCAATTAGAATTCTGCAGCGTTGAGTTAGTCTTACAATTAGGCTTGTTTCCGCCGACTTCCAGTTAGAGCCAGCTTGCGCGATAGTTAAACTGTGAAGCCATTAGGCTATATTTAAACTTCATGACATTTTTAAGTTATTCATTACCTTTTGACTTGAGCCAAAAGTATTGGCTTTTTTGTAAGCACGAATTGGTACCGATTGTTAAACTTTATTTGGGTAAATAAAGAGTTCTTTGCACCCGTCTCATGACTTTGTATTACTTTAAAATACTTAATGATAATTCACCAATATTCAACGTCGCGTACATTTTATGATAGTTAAGAAAACGCGGCGTTACGACGCCCACAATGCTAAAAAGGATGTCATAAAGCAGTCCACTTCATGTTTTCGAACAATTCATAAAATTATGTTAAAGGTGTAACTTAATGTGAATGACTCAGTTTTGAAAAGAAAGAAAATACAGAGCATGCTGAATCATCTGACTGAATTATGTAATCAGTCTCAAAACGTTTCAGTCAATTAGTTATACAAGTCAATTACTTGTATAATGCTTGTCATTAACTAACTGAAAGCAAATCCTGAGCTTAGCAGCTAACAAGCAGAGTTAGCCTAAATTGTTGGGGAGTTATTGCATTCATAAAATAAGTCAGCAAAAATCATCTAAATTAAAATTTATTGAGCCATCCCCCGGTGGTTTAAAAACGATATTGCAACGCATATAAAAGGATAACTTCTTGCACTAAAAGTATCACGAAAATGAAACTGCTCTGCTCTGTAGCTGAATTTCAAATATTTACAAAATAAAGCGTTAATTCAAGGCTAAACACTTAGTCGATCTACACTACAACTAAACTCTTAATTCACTTGCTAACAACACAGCTTTAAAGTTTAGCCTTCAATAAATTTAGCAGGAATTAATTCTCAGCGAAACAGCGGCGTTCCGGCGAAATACTTTGATAGGCCATAATCAAAGTTAAACTCTTAAATTTTTTAACTAAGTTGCATGCCCTTAAATTTGCATAGCTTTTCTAGGCTGAGCAAAACATATGACATGAGCCAAGAATGACAGAATGTCTTTTAACTAAAAACTCTAACTGTTGATCGAACTTAAGAAAGATTGAGACAGGTCTACACATAACAGCCGCGTGAAAAATAATATATTTACTTAAGAACCTGAAAACTTTATGATATGGGAATTAATTGTACTATGTTAGGGCAAAATTGCCTTAAAACAGTTAATAGGAATTTAATGAATTATAAAAATCTAGCATATCAAGAGTTAACTTCACGGCAAAAGAACAGAATCAGTTCGGGGATACTAATTGGTAATTTGACGAATAAAAATATATGCAATAAAGAAAAGAATTATTAAGAGATAAATTAATTATGGTGAAGCGGTTTCGAAATGTTTGATCGTTCTTCTTCCACTTTAGATAATTAGCGACAATAGATTGCGGAATAATTAACGAAGTAATCCACTAAAAATTCCATAATTTTGATCATCTACCCCTTAAAAATATTCACAATTTAAAAGGTTTAAAGTATCTGTGCCGAGTTTTGCATTTAGAGCAAATAAAACAATGGTTTCAGATTACAACAGATATGCAAATACTGCTGGTCAGATTAAGGCGAGTCCTCTCTCCCAGTGCTGCTTTTAGTTTGAAGAAGTCATGATAACAGTCAGTTAAGATAACTGTCATTTATGAAGATAAAAATGTGGGAAATTGATACATCTGCTATTTACGTGTTTTATTATGATTGTTTTTTAAAAATGTGCTGGGAATACAGAGAAAAGTGTTTAAATCCTAAAAGGCACAGCTCAGAAAATATTGGAAGAATATGTGATACAATGACACCAATATTCATAAACGATTTACCTCTTGGACTAGCAAACTAAGGTAAGCTTATCATTTGCTTCCATTGCAATTCTAGCAACTACGTATAATTTATGTGCAGGCGTTTGAAATTGAAGTGAATTAAAACTCCTCACTTCTCTATTCTCAAATTTGAATGATAGAAAAAAAGCAGAAATATGAACCATTATGGTAATGTAGTTGGCATGGCTTCCTACTGGGGAGTGGAAGATCGAATTCAGGTTTCTTTCAACGGCAACGCTGTATTGATAGAGAAAAGGCGAAGACTTAAGAAAATGAATTCGTTGAGTTCTAAATAATCCAAAAGTGAAAAGTAAGACGGAAAGGATATTACGAGTAAAAGATGAGGCAGAAGGAAATAAATTACTAATATCAATGGAAATAGATAAATACGAATTCGGATTCGAGATTAATAATTATCTTACTATGTATCAGAAGGAGGAGTGAGTCACTTAACGCAGTATTTTTGCCTAGAGTTCAAGTTATAGGCGAGCTAACGAGAGCTTTCTTAGTTATCTCCATATGAAATTAAAAAATCTCAAGCTTTAATATTATTTTTACCGAAAATAAATTCTTTGTAACTTCAATTACCTGAAACAATTTACTTGAAGTTAAGGTTAATTTTTTGTTTGAAAATTCAATGAGTTCAAAACCGAAACTGAATTGAGGAATTTCTAATGCGAAGCTAAATTTAGTAATAGTAAGCAAAGCTCTCATCTCCATTTCCTAAAAAAAATTATATTATTCTAATATTCATTTAAATTAAGTTTCGTGCCATGAATTTCTTAATAAATTGTAAGGTTTTAGTTAAACTAACCAAGTTTATTTTAATTTAAATCTTTTCTATCTCCTCTCTGCTTCAACTTCCTGTCAGAAGAAGCGCGCGTTTTTAGCTTATGCTAATTTTTGAAGTTCAGCCAAGCACTATTTAAGACAGAGGTAGAAACCTCTCGGTGTGTGAGAGCTTTGCCTCAGATCACGGTCACGCTGCTCAACGTTCGCCTGACCAGCTAGCAGTTTAAATTTATA
>KK113073.1:217691-231310 GCA_000611955.2 Stegodyphus mimosarum | reverse complement strand
TGCTCTGCGAAGCAACGTTTAATTTAAGTTCTATTTTAATTCATTTAAATTTATTTGATTGTTAAGTTTGACCAAAGTGTGGTCTGTTACGTTCTGTATCTCTCCCGAATTGGGAGGTTTGTTATTAATAGTGATTGAATAAAAAAGGATTTCAAATCCCTTCACGTGCAGTTATTCTCCAGCCCAGCAGTTACATCAGAACATAGCGTACCTTCCGCTCCCTGTTCCAGTTCAGGACTTAGAACGTAAGGATAAGAACCCTTTACAGAATTTACTATGTTCTCAAAGAGCATGCACAGAACACTAAGTCCTGATAAAATTTCTCGAAATTGGTTACAGTTTTGTTTTCATTCCTACAAAACGATGTTTCCTGCTCCATAATATTAGAGAAGTCTAATTTATCATAGAAATAAAAGGAATTATAATGAAAAGTATTCTGTTTTTGTGCGATAGATAGGTTTCTGAAGACAGCGAGCAAGAAGAATTTTTTTTTGAAGAAGAATGTTTAAAAAAATAATTCGTTTTCATTTTAGTAACTAAAAAAAATTAAAAACTAAATGAAAAATAATAGAGCGTATATGAAAAAAGATTGGTTTCAGACGTGAAAACTTAATACAATAAACAGCTGTTTTCAGACAAATCATATCGAAACCTTTTATCAAATTTGTATATGATTTACATTAATTTAAACAATTTTTTATTTTAATTTATGTAAAATCATTTACTTTACATTATCATTTACTTAATCATTCATTTTATGCGAGTATAATAAGTTTTCATATACATATATAATGCTTTATATTTTTCATAAAGGACATAAAAATCATGATGATTATTATGTCCTTTATGAAAATGTTATGAGTCCTTTATGAAAATGTTATGTCCTTTATGTTATGAGTGATTTTCATGTCCTTTATGAAAAATATATTTTTCATAAAGGACATGAAAATCACTCATAACAGTATAAATCTTACATCCTTCTTATAACCATCACAATCTAATCTTATATTTTTCATATATGTCTTTATATCCTTCATAATGGGAATATTCAATTAATTCAAGCACTCTGAAGTAAAAAAAATATGACAATAGGGTTATGCTAATGAAAATTTTTTAATTATAATTAATAAATTAGGTAATAAAAATAGAAAATTAGTTAATAGCAACGTTTAATAAATCTATACTTGAGCTATTTAACATTTAAATGCATCTATGAACTCGAAAGGCATCGAACTTTTTTTGAAGACGAAAAGCATGTAAAGAGAAAAATTGAGAAATAAATTATGTATACAAAATAAAATTAAGAATAAATCCGTACAATTATCTACGTTGAAGAGAATTACTGGAATATAATGATATTTTACTTTTTCAAACTGTTGTGCACACTATGACATTAAATGCTTCATCTTTAGTATAAATGTGAACTTCAAGTATTTTTTCTTTAAAAGAAGCATTTATTAGAAATAAATTCAAAAAAGCTTTTTAGTTTTTTAGGCTCTGTTTGAAAGGTGTTAGATAAAAGGAAGTTAGTTGTACACTAAAGCAGACATTTTTCTAAATGCTAAATGAAAAGCGCGAAAATAATCCGTGAAAAACAGAATTGGGTATATTGTTAAAATAAAGTGCAGATTTCAAATGTTAGTTTTAGGATGCGTTACAATAAATGTAAGTTAATGCAAAGAAATTTAAAGCTCTTTCATTTTAAATAATTTCTTTTAGTAAAAACATAATGAAGCTACTAATGAATATTTTCTTTATTTCATTTTTTGACTGCTAGTAAACTTGTTTAAAAATTGGCAGATGAAAAACAATACACTGTAAAATAAAGAAGCGCATTTAAGACTCTATTGGTTTCTAACTGTGCAGAAGTTTAAATCAATGTCCTTCAGATCCTATTTATTAGACTGAAAAGCGAGTTATTGCCTTAGTCTAAATGAGAATGCCTGAATCCAGCGAAAGTCAAAATAACCTTTTTCATTAACTCCTTAAATCTAACAGAAGGCACTACTTGTGCTTACAAAACAAAACTCCGCTACTTACGGGTATATAAAATAGCATAAATTTCAGTTCAAATAACGCAGTTGGACACTACACAAAGTGATCTATTTAAGCTGGCTTAAAGATTTCAACGGTGCTCTTTTAACATCGACTAACAAAATGGCTAAAGCCGGAATAAACTTGTGGAGCTGGTGATAGAACGTCAACTGCAAGTTAGGCTGTCAATGGCTCTAACCCTAAAACGTTCAAACCCTGGGCTTAAATACTCGCACAACTAATTGCAATTCTGGTGAGGATTGCGGAAAGAAGAACTTATAGTAAAGGTTCAAATCATTGGAATTGGTCAATTAACTTAAAATCCTTATAATCCTACGTTTACAAAAGAAGAGTTAGCAATGATACCATTTTATTTGGGAAGTAATTATGCATGAAAGATATATTATTATAATTCTTGCTTGAGAGCATTTTAACTAAACTTCGTAACTGTGTAATGGGAACGTAATTCTTTCTCGAAGAAAACTTAATAGGGAAGTTTAATGCATAGGTTTTGCTATCATATTTGAAACTTAAATGTGAACTTAAGCGCCACATTAAAGTTCAGCGTGTAGATTGTTTTGTTGATTAACGAATTATTATGATTTGAAATTTTACTATAACATCTTTCTTACCGTAGTCCTCACCAGAATGTAAATTAGCTGTTGAGTATTTAACCAAAGGGTTTGAATGCTTAGCTTTAGAGCTTCTAGAATTCTCGTTTATAGTTACATGCTATCGCCTATTCCTCTTCAGCCATTCTGATACCCGGCTTTAAAAGCGTGCCGTTAATTACTCAGATCCCGTTACATAAACTGAATTTCAATTCATGCTAGTTTAAATACTCGCAAATGATCGTTTTGTAACACAAGTAGTGCTTTCTATTAATTACAAGAGCTGAATAAAAAGGCTGTATTAACTTTCGTAAGTCTTTGTCATTTGAATTCAGACTCAACTCCAACGCACCGCTGCAGGATCGTGAACTATCGAGACTGCGGTTTATTGTTCCTCTACACCGGTGCTTGTATTCCCCGAACTGTCAGACGAATATGGAATCGATGGGTCCAGGATCGATGGCCGCAGGATCTCAACGGCCCCAGGTCACTAACGATCGAGAGAACAAACATGCTGTCCTTTAGGTTTCGCGGGATTGTGCAGCCACGTCATGTACCCTGAAGAGAGGACTTGTGTGTAGAACGACAGGTGCCGACACAGACAGTGCAGCGACGTCTTCAGCACCACAAACTGTCAACACAGCGACCACTGATGCAGCTTCCTTTGACGCTGTACTGAAGACAGGTGCGTCTACAGTGGACAAAACTGGACACAAATCACGATGAATTTCTGTGGAGGCACTGAGGAGAATGAACGGCGTCAGTTTTATTCGTCATTGTCATAAAGGCTCACACCTGCCGTGTTGCTATGTGTTGCCATTGAGTACATATCCCGATCTCCTTTTGTTCGCATGGCCGGTAACGTCGACAACCGCCGTTACATTTCTGATACATTAAGGCATGTGTTTGTGCCATATCTTCAAAGTCTGCCCTCTTTCAACAAGATAATTCATGAGCGCATACGTCCCGTGTTGTGCCCACCTTCTTCGATACAGAAGGTGTTTGACTGTTGCCCCGACGAGAGACTGGTACATAGCTACTCTCCAGTCAATACAAATGATGAACTCTGGCATAGAATTGAAGCCGTATGGAAATGAAGGACCCGTATCTATCATGCAAGCTCAGTTCAACTCGATGCCCAGCAGGATTACAGCCGTTGTTGTTGCCAAAAGTGGCAGTTGTATGTACATATGTATGTACGCATTTTGCCCGTTATGTACCCAAACAACCAGCAAGTTTAATAATTTCTCCCTCCCATTATTCCGTATATGTACAACAGAAATGGTTCTGCTTTCTGTGTTTTCTTTCTGATGTAGCGGTTTTAATGGCCAGCAATGTAAAAATAATTAATCAATAAATTATTCGCTACAGGTGTTGAGAGCAACACTCACAACTCACCTTTAGGCATCTAAGTTAAACCTTTCTTTAAAAAAATACTGAAGGCGTACATGGTAAGCGAAGCATCACTTCTACAAAGACATACCTTTAATTGAAGCTTGCTAAGACGAATGGTCATGTATTACTCCAGAATCCTTATGCGAAGAGATAAAGGTTTTATCCACAGAAGAATTTTATGGATAAATTATTTTCTTCTGAAAATTAATTATGTAAATAGAATTCTAAAATGCATAAAATCGGGATATTCGCAAGTAAATTTTAAATTCCTTATAATTTGTAGATGATGTAACTGTATTAACCTTATAGTCCAATTAAAAACTAGTGAAACTTTATAAACGCAATTTAGTTGAAGAGAAACACGAGCAGCTTGTAGAACATTATTATCAAACATTGTAATAAGCACAATTTAGTTTGCGCAATTTTGAGAAAAAAACCCATTGTAAAACACTATGATTATTATTATTATTGTTATTATTATATCTTCATATAGTAACAAAAATGTACGTATGTTAAGATGATGTTAAATGTTCAAACAACAGTCAGTCTGTTATCTATTTGATACTTAAATAATAATCAATTTGTCATCAGTAGCTGTTTGATCATTTAATCAAGTTTAATCGCAATTTAAGGATTTAATAAATTAAGAAATCGCTTGTATTTTCATACATTAACTAATGTTATAGAAAAACTGAAGTTTTTCTGAAATGTAAGCTACAAGTGCGATTTGTAAAAATTGACAAGTAATGCATTTTTTTATATTGGCTTTATCGAAACTTAGCTGTCTTTATTATTTTCACTTCAACATTTTAGAACATTTCTTACATTCGGCTGAACATTATTCCTACTAGCATTCTGGAACTTAACTGTGGATTAAAATATTTATTGTTCTAATTTATGTTTAGGCGATACAATATAATATGCTATTTTGAAATAAATAAGAGTAGCACTAGTGATTTAAGGCATTTTACTTTATTTGGAGGAAATTATCCGTTCAATAATTTAGCTTTTTCATCAGGTCCAGATTTTCACGTTGCTGTAGGGGTCCGTATAAAACATACGTTTCTCACATTAATGAAAGATGCCTACGTTTGATAGAAGCACCAACAAAAAGTAAAAAATATATGTTTGAAATTCTTATTTGCATTTGTTTTTCAGAGTTCAAATGTTATGGAGACTCTGGAAAAAGTTCTTATTTTGATGTTCATTGGCAGCTGCAGTGGTATTGCGTCACAACCCCATATAGTGTTCATGATCGTCGACGATCTCGTAAGTAAAAACGTTTACTGTTTTCTTTTTTTGCTTTTTATGACTCCTAGATTATTTTTATTCTCTATAATATAGATTTATCTCTCTTAAGTTTCATAATCCTTTCTTAAGTCATTCTGCAGAAAAGAAGATATGTTTACTAAAACTTTTAAATCAAAATTTCTAATAATTATCATAATTTGATTATTATAAAAGTAAGAATTTCATCTAACCTAACAAGAATTTGACTGCAAGCATTAGCATCTAATAAAGAAGCGTGAAATGATTATTCATGTGATTTATGGAAAATCAATACAATTAAGCCATCGCCTTTTTGTCAAGAAACTATGTGTCACCGGTATTTTCCATTCCAAGCTAATCACATTTCTAAAATATTTTCTGAATCTTAGCTATTCAAAATATGCTGTCTTTTAACTATGCAAAACAATGATTTAGACATACATAAATAAGTGCTACTGCTTAGTTAAGCAAATTTTTATTATTAATCTTTTAGAATTATTGTTTGCTGGGACAGTTTTTGCACTTTTCTAAAGAATTAAGACATTCTTGCTGTGTTGAGAGCGGAAAATCAATCCGGTGATCTGAAGACCTGGGTTTATTGAGGGCGTAGAGAAGTTTTCAAGTGTTTTTCCCTCCTAAACGTCTAATGTTTATATAGTAGCTGCTAAACTCAAAACAGTGGGCCAGGGTCTCTACTTACGGTGATACGCAATCAGTTTCTTTAGAATTTTTGTCCTTAAAACATCTGATGTGTTTAATACCACGAATATTTACGAACTGTAAAACTAAAAGTTCATCATTTTGAACTTCGCTTCGAATGAAGGCGTCTTTCTTTCCAGCCACCTTTTTAGTCGAGGGAGGTTTTAACGTTATTCTCTTGTACGCTCTTGTGGTGTAATGATGATGATATCACTCTTATAATCTAAATACCCAAATTTGATTCTTGAAGGAGACGCAGTGAATGAAATGGAATATTCTTTGCTTTCAAACTTCTAATGTCTCCGCACTCTTAAGAACATACGATGAACGTTTACTTTGTACAAAATGAAAAATTAATCCTTCTGAAAAGTAGGCACTATTTCCCTTAATAACCTGTGACAATAGTCAGGCAGATTTCAGATTTCGTTCACATAGAAATGAAGCAGCTTAGAAGCGATGAATACTGCCAGCCGTTCATTCACATAGGCTTCTCTGACGAAGGTCATCAACCGGTGACAGTTCTAAGAATGGGAATGTCTGTCAGTGTTATTGTACGGTCTTGGACTACGCAGCGGATGAGGTAAAATTTCCCTAACTTCTGGTGAATTACTCGATGCACGTGTATTGGTCTTTTACTTCAAGTTGATTTTTGAAATCTTGTAGGAAAACAGCAGCGTAACATCGCGGCTGCATACTAACGAGTATGTCAGTGAGAAGCTGCAGTTGCTAACGGTTGCACTTTGACGGTGATTGCTGGTGCCTGTCCGGAGCAACTCTTGTGCTCAGGTAATTCCTATTAAGCTCCCACGACCAATTTATGCAGGTGAACTGTTATTTCGGCTAAGGGCTAGGAGGGTCACAATTTTCCGTTCAGTTTCATATGGTCTTCAAGTTTCATTAGACAGAAGCACCATTTTTCTGCCCTTTGGCGATGAAATCGAACCTTGATGTTAATGCCGTATTAAGACAAAAAAGAAGCGGCAAATTAAACTCGCGAATTGTCGATGACTGATAAATAATTTCTTTACAAGTGACTTGCTGTCCAAGTCACGTGCATATAAGTGATTAATCACAGTGCTGTTGCGTAAAGGTTTCTGCGAGTTCATCCATAGAGCTTCATAATTACATGCGGGTTTGCAGCTATCTTCAGCCCAACATTGTCCTAAGGGGAGCCATTCTTCAAAGTCGAGGGTGCTATCAGCGTATGAACCAATAGTCTGTTTAGAATTTTCTCAGAATGCCTTCACCAAACAACGTCTTAAAGCAACAATTCTACACGACAGCACTGCACTCGGATTTAAAATCATAGACCGGACAATCGGATCAAAGAACCTATTCAAAGACAAAGTTTATGCTTAAAGAATGCATTTAACCGGAATGCGTTTTGAGTTTCCTCAAACGTCTACTATGTAAATACCTACAGCAAAATTTCGAGGACATTATAGCGATAATCTTTTAACGCAACTCAATTTCATAGATCTAAAGTATACAGCTCTTGCTGCGTGAAAGAATGCTGCAAAAGTTACCATGAACTTTGTACATACTTCACGAGTATCCAAGTATCCCTGACGGGCTCCGGCCGCGTAATGGCAAACCGCACATTGAGTTGATCAATGTTAACGAATTTCGCTTACTGCGCATGCTCAATAGTGTACCGTTGGCGTGGGAGAAAATACTGGCGATTAAAAATAAACAACCCTACACATGCCTATTCGTCACGTAGGCCTTAGCGACTCTTTACATTTGCAATACTATGGACACTTTTTTTGTGCTTATGGCACTTGCTTCTGTTTCATTTTATTTTGGTTTATTTTGTTCATAAACATTACATTTAATATCAGTTATTTGTAATAATTTCTTTGGCTTTAATTCAGTAATTTAAACTAGATATATTCCTTAAGTTGTTAAAGCATTTATGAATGGAAAGCATGGTAAATAATCGATTGCTTTTATTCCTCAGAAGTACAATTAATAAACAACATCATGTATCGTTTCCTGTTTTGTAATCCTTCTTAAACGAAAATTTGGGGAGTTTACAATCGATATTTACACTCTAAGTAATGAAGCAATGTACGACCTAACAAGTTTTAAAACCCCAATTGTTTACGTCCAGATAACAGAATATCAACCATATACCATATTTATCTTTTTTTTTTTAAATTACGCCAAAGTCGTAATTGCGCCAAATTCTCTTCTGAGGCAGTGTGCGTAATTCGTTTAACATTGTTCAACTCAATGTGCGGTGTACCATTACGCGCCCCGGCCCGAGAGCTCTACGATGAAAATCGGTCTAGTTCAGAAATGGTCAAAAATTTCAAACCTAAGAATTCAAAATTCCCAATAAAATGGCTAACTTAAATACAGTGTACATATGCAAAACTCGATTTATATTTTACCCCTTATCATCTGCGGTTAATGCAGAATTCTGTTGCTTGACTTATTGAAGGAAACTATGTTGATACCTAAGAGTGACTTACATGAAGATAACATTTCCGATAATGTTTGTAAGGAATTTTCTCCTTCCTTACCACCTGCCGTCGTGTGTAATTTGAAGCACGTCTGATGGGTAATTAGGAAGTTTGGAGTTCGAATTCCTGTGAGGGCTCCGCTGGTTTATCATATTTCTAACGTCAAAAAAGTCTAAATATTTCGACAGGGGTACCCGACTAAAACGTGGTGGAGGATAATTCATCACTACTTACATCTGGGGGATAGATATCCTCTCCTTTCTATTAGGTCTTCCAGTGGAAGGGAATGTAAGGATGTAATGTGTAATGTATTCCTTATCAGGTGCCTTTGTAGTGTAATTGGTAGCAGATCTAGTTAGCAAGCGGGAGTTCCGCAGTTTGAGTTCGAACGAAGTCATGGCTGATGTTTCCTGCTTCGAAGAGCCTATTGGTTTCTGCAAGTTAATGCATGAAACACTGTCATTCTTAATCCATTCTGTGATTTTATAGACCTGGCAAAGCTTTCACTTGTTTTTATTTTTATATTGAAATCCTCTTTTCCTATGATGACTAGAAAAGAAACAAAGCAAAGCGAAATAAAACAGCTCTTTTCGGAAATTTAATTGTTTAATTTTTCTTTTCTTATTATTATTTATTTCTCCTTTCTATTAATTTATTAGTGTTATATGAAGCTAGAACTTTTCTTTACTACTAATGGGTAAATTCAATAAGTAGTAAAATATTTCAGATACGAAAGCTTCATGCTTTGCAGTATTAAAATGATTTCAATAAAACTTTATTTATTAAAAATTATAATGTAAACCACAGGTAATATATACTGTTATGGTAAAACTAAGAAAGCAGATATAAGAAATCTTACAGCAAGACATAAGAAACTCTCATCCTAAATCATTTATATCAAATTCAATTACTTAGAATTTAACGAATAATTCTGCATTTTCATAACCACAGATAATATGTACTGTTATGGTAAAACTGTACTGCAATACCTCATCATGTTCTTTGGTACGCAGCACATTTGTGCATCTAGATGTAGAATTTAAAGCCTGTATCATGAAAATAAACAGAAAAATATATTTGAACCGGTACATGAATTGTAGACAAGAACGTATTTATTGAAAATTTCGGGGAAGGGCATAATGCCATTGAACGTAAAACCATGCGGAAATGTTTGTCAAAATAATCAGCTTTCCCACAAAAGGCATGAAAACATGGGGAATATAAAGTATACAATACAATGACAAACAATGAATTTTTTACAGCAAGACGTAAGAAACTCTCATCCTAAATTATTTATATCAAATTCAGTTACTTAGAATTTAACGAATAATTCTGTATTTTCTGTTCCATTAACATTTAGAGAGATAATATAACTATAATGCGCGAAAACACTCTTGTTTATTTTTTATGACAAATTCCTATTTGGACACATCTGTACTTCACAGCTCACACTGTAGAGACACTAGGTCATTTCGAAAGCAGATGGGAAAATGAGCAGTTCCCTCGCCGGAACTCGAACCACGGACCTCTCGAATACAGACACCTGACCACTACACCACGAAGAAGGGGGGAGAAATACCTTATATAAAGGGTGGCAGGGGATTAGGGGACCCAGTCGCCACATCCTGGTGGTGGAGAATCATCATCAATCAAATTTTTAGTTTGGGCGCCACTGTACAGACATTAGGTTATTTCGAAAGCAGATGTGAAAATGAGCAGTTCCTTCGCTGGGACTCGAACAACGGACCTCTCGATACGCGTCGAGTATGCTGACCAAGAGTGGTACACGAAGGCATGCAAAGATGGCGGGAGAAATACCTTATATACTCCCCCTTTAAAAGAGCAATTGGGGATTAGGGATCCAATCGCCAAATCTTGGTGGTGGAGAATCATCATCCATCACCTTTTTTTTTTAGTTCGGGCACCACTGTAGAGACATTAGGCTTTTTCGAAAGCAGGAGATGCGAAAATGAGCAGTGCCCACGCCGGGACTGGAACCACGGACCTCTCGAATACGCGCCGAGCGTGCTGACCACTACCCCACGAAAGCATGTTAAGAAGGGACGAGAAATGCCTCGTAACATAAACTTTTTATCAATGAATTCATCTGTACTACATTTTCATAAACCTCTCGAGTGCTATAGAGTAATTATTTTTCATTTTGAATTTAATTATTCTTAATTTCTCTGATTTTCATGCGAAAAAAATCTAAAGAACATGCTTTAAGAATTTCTATTTACGACAACGATAACAAATAACGATACATATTTTTACCGCGGATGAAATAATTTAAAAAAATTAGTTGCACTCAAACAGTAATTCAAGTAAATAAGTTATTACGTAAAATCTGAAAAAAATTAATTTAAATGATTTTTTACAAGTATTTCCTGTTGGGAATATTATGGTTAATTAAAACGCATAATTTATCTACATAAATTATGACGTAACGGGTATTTTTCATTACGTTATGCGAAGTGCATTTCTATTTAATTTGTAAATTTTTTTCGACCGGAAATGTAACCAGTAATGCTTATCAATTTATCAGCCTCATCGGTTGTTTGAGTTTCAGAATTTCTAATTCTTCAACTTTTTTTTTTTATCGCAAGCTAAGTTCCCTTAAATACTTTATGAGATACATAATTTCTCTCTCCTTTCCACATGCTATCGTGGTGTAACTGGAAGCATAATCGACGCGTATTTAAGAGGTCTAGGTTTCCAGTCCCGGCGAGGGCGCTGCGAATTTTTAACGTCGCCGGCTTCAAAATAACCTAATGACTCTACAGTGGCCTCCGAACTAAAAAGATAGTGGATAATAATTCGTTACCCCCAGGATTTGACGACTGGGTCCCCTAATCCCAAGTCTCCCTTTAAAAGGAGGAGTATATATGGTATTTTCTTATTCTCACTTCTTTCCGCATGCCTTCACGGTGTACTGAGAAGCATACTCAACGCGTATTTGAGAGTCCCATGTTAGAGTTTCGGCGAGGGTACTGCTTCTCCTGCTTCGAAATAACCTAATGACCCTGCAACTTCATTGAGTAAATGGGCTTGTATCATTTTTTAAACATTTTTGTGCTTTAGTTGTCTAAACTTTTCACGCTTAGTTTAAAATTTTTATACCAAAAACTAAAGTTTCCAATTTAGATTTTTAGAAATGTTCATCTTCATGGTGTTCGTACATAAAATCCTAATTTTTGAAGAAAAGCTGCAAAGTATCTAGATTAAATTTCAAATCTTGGAGAGCAAATGCATTACGATGTTACTGATGTGCCTCAGAAAGGAGTCGCTGTCTATAGACAGTTAACTAATAAATGAAAACAATAAATGTCCCATATAATCATGGTTTTAAATCTAAGATTTGATTTAAAATTCTGATACAGAGCTTGTTCTTTCTCAAATGGAAATAACAGCATTTTATTTCCTTATCCGTTGATTAGTATGTTGCTATTCGTCTGAAACTCAATTTAAGTCCTACAACCTACTAGAAAAATTAGCGAGTTATCTCTACGTCTGAAATAGGACTTACAAAGGTTCTAAATAACCTATTTATTCAATCTGAACTAGTAACATAAAAGGTGCGACTTGTGCTACAGACAAGAAGCACTACTCGTGGGAATGAAAACTAAACAATGACAGTGAAATAAATTTTAACGTAGGTAAAGAAGTCTAACAGACAAGAACCACTACTCGGGGCGATGGAAACTAAACAATAACAGTCAAATAAAGTTTCATGTTGTAAGGGTGTCTAAGACTACATAGTCAAATGTCTAAGCTATAATCACTATTTTACTGGCTCGTAACTTTAAACTATCGGCTACGAGAGAATGCATAGCTGAGATAATCACTTTTAGACAGAGCTGTTGAAACTTTAACACCGCTGTGACAGTACCAGAACCTCTCTTTCTCTGTAAGAATCATTAAACCCTCAGATTACTCATATATACACTAAATGATAATTTTCATTCTGCTGTGGAATATGGTTAAAGTCAAAGAAGGGAAAAGAAGGTAAGTTAGAAGTTAAAGGAGAAAGAAGTTATAGTAAAGCTAAAAATCAAATAACTGGTTAGTTTAACACAAAATTCTTATAATGTTAACAACGTAAAGTTTTTGAGACTATTAATTATTAAAAGGAGGATAATGTACGTTAAAACCTGCTGATTGAAAGACAAACTCAAGTTAAAACCAAAATACTCTTAACTTAACAGTTAGAAAAATTATTTCACTAATGAAAGCAGATTCCATACTTTGGTCCCGCCAATGGCCGAAATCTTAGGATTGCTGAATATTGGTAGTTAGACCTGAGTTCGAATCTAGGTGAACGGGCGGACTGCATGATTCATTTTCGTGGATTTCCCCTTGCGTAGCGAAATTATGAGTCAGTTTTCCTTAAAAAGTTCCCAACGAAGACATCCTCCTAGACAGATTGCCTTCTTGTGCTTTGCCATATTCGGTGTGGGAAAGGTTAAAGAGAAATTTAATTAAGTGTTGATACTTAAAATACTGAAGAAATATGTAGCTCTTGAAATAAACGATGTGAAAATAATAACATTCTTCAAATCAACGATGATTCAAAATGTGCTCCATGGGGCAGAGAAATGCCAAATTAGCTGGCCAAGAAAGTGCTAGGCAAGTGAAAGGAAAATCAGCAGAAATACGTATCTTATGCGATTGGACGTTGTCCTCTTGACACATAAGCCCAGAAAGCTAAAAAAGAATGGAGAAACAACGGTCATAGAATTTCCTTAATATATTTCTTCGCTGTATGTGGGCTACGGATAACCACGAAAGTGGTCCTGATGTCAAAAGAAATCGTAGGCTAGAAAATAACATTCCGCTATGGAGCTGTAGCATGCGACAGTAAAATTACGATGCCATAGCTCTCCTGGACGTCTTCACATACGCACTGGTCATCCAGACTCAGTACGAAATGGGATTCATCAGTGAAAATTCGTCTCCAGCAATCGCGCTTGACGGTGTGCCGTGGTGATGGATAAGCGACATAATGCTCATCGTCAGCATAGATTCCGCTATTTGACTCATATATCAATGCTCCCGAAGCCCAGTTCTGGGAAGGTCACACGTCAAACCTTTAATAATTATAAATCGGTTTCTGTGAGCCACTCTCGCAATCACTCTGTTCTTC
>KK113073.1:205116-217646 GCA_000611955.2 Stegodyphus mimosarum | reverse complement strand
TCCGATCTCTTCTCGCCCTAAATCATTCCCTGCTTTCTTGAGGCTGAAATTTACCGTTGTTTGTTCAGTCCTGTAGATATCGTTTAATCTCTGCATCGCTGCGACCCAAGAGTCGCAAGATTCTCCCATTTGCCGTCTAACCTCTTTCATTCCGGTGGCACGGCTCATTTCAAAGCGAGTCCACCCGCCGGAGAGGTATTATTTAGTCAAGGGTAGCGGCAATCGAAATCTGATGGAAGCTTTGCCCTTGAAATCGAGTTTCTCTCATACACCATTGGGGTGCTCAGTTCTAGTGCGCTGGAACTCAGGCTATTTACTCACTAGGTGCTAAATTTTAATCATTTGAATGTGACGTCGAAAACTATTTGCATACAAAGTTTCATTTCAAACGGATAATTTTTTATGGGTGCAACGTTTTTTTATGTCTTAAAGTGCATTAATTATTCTGACAAGGAATTCATTTGCAGTATTTTGCGTATTGTATAAATATTTCGTATACTATAAATATTTCCTATAATAGGAGAATCTGAAAAGATTTTGTTTATTTCAGCATTCATACGGCTTGGTTTAAAACGCTGTTTAAAGAATCGAGTTGTTAGAATATGAACACGCTTTTTCAAGAAAATAAATAAATAAAATAAAATAAATAAAGATATAGAATTATTATTATTTTTTTTAATGGAACACTAATATACCGAGAGAGCTCACTCTAAAATCAATTAAAATACTCTTACTTGTTTGCATGGAATAAAACATTTTACTATTATATAATATACGTATACCTGTAAAGATGTTATAAAGTTCTCTTGTTTAAGTGTGTTAATCAGTATCTTCTAAAACACTTTTAAAAAATGTTGTAAGGTTCTACTGTCTTTCTGTTGAGTAGTATTCGGAGAAACAGTAATTGCATCGAAGAAGGGTTAAAACTTCCCTTTATTAAGCTCTAAATTGTTTACAATGCGTCAACTTGACGCTAACATACTACGCCTCAACTTGGGCGGTAACTGAAACAGTAGAATCAAACATAAAATTGAAGATATTCACAAGTAGTAGAATTACACTACAGGGCTAATACTATTCTGTATCCTATAGCGCGTAGATGAGTCTAGTGGCAGCAAGAAAACTGTTAAGCGGAAATATAAGCACGACCAGAGATTTCCCGAACTCTTTCTTTCTACTGGAACGTCGATATTTAAACTTTTTCTCCCACTGGTAGAATTTGCATTTCTTACACGCGCTACCAAATTTAAATATTCTGGCACTGACTATTAGCGGAATGAAGGCTTATAGGAAAGTAACTTAAAATTAAATTTAACTGTTTATTTAAAATAAATATAAATCCCTACAAGGTAAAAGGGTTAGATAACTTAATTGGCTTGGTGTCAGCAGGCAAAGCAGCTATTAGGAGAAAGTATCTAGGACTTTTAGCAATTCGAAAATTTCTATAATTGTTTTAAAATTAATTATCTGTCATAACTAACCTGGAAATACAAAGCATTATTATATATCACTTTCGCCTAGAAAATGCTTTAAAATTTTCTTATTATCCCTCATTTTACTCCATTTTAACTTCTGTTATTATGAAAATGTAGTATATCAATATATTTCACTGCATATTTTAACGCACAATAATTTACAAGCGCGTTTTATTCCTAAACAGTATTCGGTTTACAAGATTTATTCTCTAAACTTTCGTCATATAATTTTGTATTTTAATGACTTCACGAATAGTTAGAAATAAATTAGTAAGTAAAATGAATCAAGTAAAACATGCATCAGCCATAATGCCGACCGAAAAATCACTGAATGATTTTGTGACTGTATTTTGGTTTTTTGTTGTGACTTATCTCGCTTACCTGATAGTAATGTCAGAACAAGTACACGAATTTTATTGTGGCGAGGAACGCAGAATTGTATCTGCCGCTGACATGAGCTTTCAACGTTTTATATGTGACTTTTTGATTTAAAAGAAGAAATGCGTAGCAAACAAACTATATAACTTAAAAAAAATGACAACAATTCTAGTTGTAGAAAGCTTTTATGATTATTTGCAGATTAGTTTAAACAAATTAAAGGCATTCATACAGATTAAATTTTAAGTTATAAATCTTAGTAAATATTTTTTAAAGACACAGCTAAAATACATATATTTTACGAAGCATTCTTTGCACTTTAAGAATATTCAAGCTTAAAGTAAACTATACAAGAAAGTTTATATTTATCATCACACTTAATGCAATATTTCATGGGTGTTGCTAGATTTCCCAGGTGAAATTTTTTTAAAATGCAAATATTGATATAATGTGTTGCACTAAAATGCTTCGAAAAGCATTATGCATATTAATTACTTTAAATTTTGACTTTCCTTTTGGATTCTAAATTGCGAACAATAATAAAACAATTATAAATCGTTTAAAATATTCAGCGTTGAATAATTTTACATCTTTTATTAACATTAAACTAAAAACTGTGTATCACGCCGGTCTAATATTCGTCTTTCAGGAAAATTCAGATTTTATTTCTAATTTTCGAGTGTTTCGAGTTTCCATTCAAATATTCCCCAGATCTTGCTAATACTAAAAGAAACACGTGAGATTTTAAAACCTTCTTTGATTAACAGCTAATTTTCTATACACATATTTAACTTGTTTTCTATATAACGCCTGAGTTTCATCTACATATGATTCACTATTTTCAATATATGGAATGGGTGAATCAGAATTTGCGTTACTAATATCCTCAAATCAACTATCAGATAGGAGGTTGTAGTAATCGAATAACATTTTGAGAAGATTTGTCTTCACACCCACTAAATCTTTCTTGATTTCAGACAGACTGTAAACATTCACGTGAGTCACATTAGAAGCTCTTAGCAAACGTCCATGCTTGGTAATGAAATCAAAAACACTGTCGCCGAATGCGCCATCCCTGGCGTAGTAAGCCGAACTCAGGCGTTGAAGGGCTTCCACCATTAGTGGCAAGTTATCAGACACAGTCAAGAGAATCATACGAAGATGCCTTTCAGCGATTTTGCGAACGATTGGTTTTGTCTCTCTTATTAACTTCGTTTTAACATCATCGATTGAAGACTGGGGAATTCGAATTACGGTCCCTTTAGAAGGTCTATAATTTTGTAACCTCAAGATTTCTGAAATGAGGGGTGCAACTGCAGCTTCCGTTGACCAAAAAACTCTTCTGAGATCAAGCAGTGTCTCGCGATTTTCAATCATTTCATAAATGATTGGAAGAATTACTTTAGCCGTGAGGGTATTCTGTTTCTCCAAAAAAGTATCTTTAATACTTTCATAAGCGCTTTGAAAAATGGGATCTAATAAGCCATAAAGTAACTCGGGAATTTGTTTTTCTTGTTGGGTAACTGCAATTTCCTTTTCATCACCAGTGCTGCGCTTGACCCTTCTGCTCGGAAATAACTTGGCTGAAATATATTTGCCAAGCTTTGATAAGGGTTCGATATCATTTGAAACCTCATTCATTGCATCCGAAAATAAAAACCTATTAACTTGCGATGAACTAGGCAGTTCATTTGACCTATAAATCTTTCCAATCACTCTAGAGCTCAAAGTTTGAACATAGTTTTCAACCTTTTGAATGAAGGATACTATTTTTTCTCTCATAACTGGTAAAGCGTTATCCCTCATGCCTTGAATTGAGACTTCGTTGTATGGTTCAAGCTTGATGTAAACTGGAATATCAACATCTTTGTTGGTTTCCGTTACTAAAGGCTGGATGTTTTCAGTCGGGTTCAAAACTGATTTCTTTAGTTCTTCCGTGGAAATTGTGTGGTTTGTTTCAAGAAAGCGTTTATGCATGTTATAATCCACAGTTTCCTTGCAGTGGAAAATATTTACATTTTCACAATGAGAAGTGTAGTAGTTGAAAGCCTGTCCGTCAGGGCATATAAGAGTTAAACATTCAGAAGATCGACACAAGTGATACACCTGCAAAATAATAAAAAAAAAATTTCAGCATCCTCTGTATACGCGCATGGAGTTAAATTTATTATGAAAATTTTTTCTTGTGATTTGCTGTTTATAAAATGATTGATTCTTTGTATTAATATCTAGACAGTGATCCAATTTTTTTTAACCATTAAATTTCTGAAACTAACTTAAGTCGATGTTTGATCATGTAACTAATTTTTTTAGAACTTCAATGTAAATCAAGTGATAAATATATGATCTCTTAAAGTCTGAATAAATGGAAAGCCCTCATGCCCTTGCATGAAAACTAATAATTTCCGTACTTGAATTTCAATGACTGAAGACTTTATGATGGCCGATGAGGACGAGATCTGCCGCATGTTATTACAAAAATTAAAAATTGTAATGCCTAGAAAAAATTCAGAAAGCCTCTATTAGGGCGCAAGGCTTCACACATTTTTTGCGGAGGCGCTCATCAGACATCAGTCAACTTTCAAATGCAATATTAACGCAAAAATTTATTTGTAGTCTAATATGAATGTTGCATCAATATAATAATGTTAACAACTTACCTGTTAATATATCATCTGTTATTTTTATCATTCACTTGCTGCTATCTTTGCACGACTCTATTATTTTGTGGATTCAAATAGTTTAATTTATTATAGTTCAGAAGTAATGCAGTTTTTAGAAGTATTAAAATATTAAAACACATAAGATTTTGATTTCTAAATGTTGAGCAATAAGTGTTTTTTGGCATAAATTTTTAGTGCAGTTTTCGAAAAAGGTTCCTTTTCCGAAACTTATGATTATATGGGAATACCTTCTGCAACCTGTTACAAAACTTTCTAAATACGTATTAAAAAAAATTATTTGTTTCGTAATTGCCTAAAAAGGAATTCATGCGAGCTTTTATAATATGACATAGATTTGACTGGTTACGAAAGCTTCGTTTCTCAGGAGCACTAAAATTTGGCGATTAAAATATTAATTCTTTACTGCCAGAAATATAAGTAATTTTTTATACTTTGCCTAAAATTTTGAATAAATCAGATTACTGTTACTGAAAAATAATAAATCAGCCTGGTTAAGGGAATTCTAATGAAAAATGTTCATTATTGCAAGAAATTAAGCATAGAGAAAGTATTTATTACCCACCTTTTAAATTAGATTTAACTGAATTTCATTAAAAGCTTGCTAATTATAAATTATAAACGCAGTGCTAACTATAAATTAAATATTACAACAATGGTAAACAAATTTCATTCAAATTTTAAACAAAATGTCAATTTTAATTATTTAAATAAAATAGAGAGAAATGGGATAGATTATGTTAAACTCATTTGATTCAAAATATGGTCTCGAAATTTCAAGCGCCTATACTTTTGAAATTATCATTAAGGGACTTAGAAGGACTGAGATTATTTTTGTCAAAAAAATATTAATACGAGCACTTAAAAATTTGATGCAAAAGTTGATTAGTGAATATAAATGTTTTAAAAAGTTGATTCTGGAAATAATTTTTGAACAAAAATTTGCAGTTTAAATTCCCTTAGATCAAGTGTAAACTCCCGACCTAAATAAATGCAAGATAATTTAATTCTCGTACAAATTCTTACCTTTTAAAACTCGTCTTTAATGAGAAAAAATACATTTAATGTAAATAACAAAACAATGGACATAATTAATGGTTTTTGACTGCTAAGAACAGCATTTCCAAATGCCATAGTTTACCTATGCTGCAAAATAAGATGCAAAACACTGAGAAAGCAAGTTACATTCAAGGAAAGGTACACGAAAATTGAAACATTAATTATACATTACGTATATATATATATATATATATTATGTATATACACTGGTTATCATAAATTAAGGAAAAATCACGATTACTGTAATAGTTACATGTAGAATTTTATGAAACTTAACCACACTATACAACACACAGTAAGGTATCAAATAACATAAAAAGAAATTAGCAGACATTTATGGTAGTATAGAAGTTAGCACATGTATAAAATGAACAAATCGAAGGTGTCAGTTTGCTATAGCAAAAGTACCTTCAATATGGAATATGATCGCCTCTAGAAGCAATATAGCACATAAGCGATGTGTGATGCTTTCAATTATGCGGTCTATCAGTTCCATAGGAAGCAAGAGACATTTCTCTTGCAAACAGTTGTAAGCGCGGCAAGGGTCTGAGGGGGAGGATTGAGAGCAACTAGACGTCTTTCTAAAGCATCCCAAACGTGCTCGATAGGATTCAAGTCCGGGGATCGAGCTGGCCACTCCATGCGCATAATTGTTTCCTGTGGAAGATAATCATCTACGATGCGAGCCCTGTGTGGTCTTGCGTTGTCGTCCTGTAACAGGAAATCATTATAAGGTATATCTCCCACATTCTTAGCGTGCCTTCGTGGTGTAATGGTCAGCACACTGAGCCGGTATTTCAGAGGTCCGTGGTTCGATTCCCGGCGAAGGAATTGCATATTTTTCATGTCTCCTGCTTCGTAATAAACTAATGTCTCTACAAGTGGCGCCCGAACTAAAAGGGTTGTGGATGATGACTCTCCACACCCAGGATTTGGCGACTAGGTCCCCTAAAACCCTAGTCGCCCTTTAAAAAGGGGAGTATATAAGGTATATCTCCCACATTCCTAGCGTGTCTTCGTGGTGTAATGGTCAGCACACTGAGCCGGTATTTCAGAGGTCCGTGGTTCGATTCCCGGCGAAGGCAATGCATATTTTTCATCTCTCTTGTTCCAAAAAAAAAATCCTAATGTCTCTACAGCATCACCTATTGCCCCGGCATATGGGCGCACATAAGCATCAAGGATGTCATCTCTTTAAACCTGAGCATTCACGGTTCCCCTTGGAAAGACATGGAGATCTGTGCGTCCACCCAAAGAGATGCCACCCCAAACACAGACACTGCCTCTTCCGTATGCATCTCTTTCACGGTTGTTTGATGGATCATAACGGGTTACAGGTTCTCTCCATATCAAATAACGCCTACTATCACTTTCTAGACTAAACCTGAACTCATCCGTAAAGAGAACAGCCCTCCATTGAGCAGGCCTCCAATGGACATGTTCTCGTGCCCACTGCAAACGGTCCCTCCTATGGCATGACGTGAGCGGCAAGCAAATGGTTGGTCGCCTCGCATACAGACCACCTTCGTGAAGCCTTTTACACACGGTTGACGTTGACACCAACCTTCCGGCGACTGCAGCAAGGGAGGATCTAAGAAATATCGGAGTAGCAGTTCTATTCTTGCATGCACGTAATGTCAAATATCGGTCATCGGTGCTCGTCGTAGTAGTTGGCCGTCCTTGGCTGAACCTCCTAGATGCCGAATCTGTGGTTTGAAATTGCCTCCAAAGTCTATGAACCGCGGAAGGAAGGGACATTTAGCCATCTGGCCACTTCTGTTTGACTTTGTCCTGCCTCTAGTCTCCCAATGGCTCTCCATCGTCATTCTGCAGGCAAATGATGCCTGTAGGTCATTGTTACGAATTGGCTATCTGATTTCTGATGTCACTATCATAGTGAAATATGTGGGTTTTCTCTCAAACATGGACTTTTATGCTCGTCGCAGATGGCGTATTCCGTGTGCAGCGCCACTAATTTGCATATTGTAGTTTTACTCAGCTATTCTTACTTGACAACATATTCAAATTTTACACGGTTTGGCTTATTTTTGAGGGAGTTATCGCTATTTTTGTGATTTTTCCTTAATTTAGTGTATATACATTATGTATATATGCTTCCACTTAATATGATGCATAAAGGTGAATAATAGTTTAAAGATGGGAAAAGAAAAAATCACAAGCTACTGTAATGAGTTTCAAAATAAATTAAGAAATCGTTTTAGCAACTAAAGGATTATGATACTAACTTGACAACCGGTGGATACATCAGCAAAGTAGAAGGAGCCGCTGCAATCGGGACAAGTAAAAGCATTTACAGTAATCACAGCAAACAGAAATGTGATGAAATGACTAAGTATTTTCATAACTGTAGTAAGTAATTTTATCTGTAATGAAATAGTTTGATATCAGTTCAAATGTGTACAAGAATTTAGGTCCAAGTTGCTGGAATAGTGCAAAACGTAGGCTCCCATCAAATTAACAATAATAACATACATAATTCAGAATTCTCCAGTTCTTTTTTGTTTTCCATTTCTGTTCTGATTTTCCTATTAAATCAAATTTTTAGACTTGCATTTATTAAATATTTTTTTCTGTAACTTGAAAGTACTCAATCTGAAAAGTAAAAGTTAAATGAGACGGTTCCGTTCAACACTATTGCACTGGATAAATTTGCAATAAAACATTCTTTCTTAATTTTTAAATAATGTGTGTGTAATGAAACATAAGCTGTTTCGTAGAATTAAAGTGTTTAGTATTATTATAAAGAGTATTTATTACTAGTATTTACATTTCTGTATTTACGTTTACCTTAAAATTAACTGATAAATTAAACAAATGTTTTTGAGCAATAGTGCTGGATATCTGCAAAGACATTACACTAGAACATTGTACTGCTAGAAAATAGTTACTAGCGGTAGGATAAATGTACTAGAAAAATATTTATTAAGAGAAGGATAACACATTGAAAAAATATTCATTCAGATTAGAATAAGAAAATATTTACTATAACAATAAAAGGCGTAAATATGACGTATTTTATTAATCCTCTATGAATGATAGAATAAAACTTGCTTTTTAAAAATATGCAGCTTTATTTCATTGCGTATTTCAACATTTCATCGTTATTCAGAATAAAATTCTAAAGTGAATGTCATTATAAATCTAGGAAAATTAAATATTTTAAGGGTATACTTTAAAATCCATTACAGTAAGAGTACAGTAATCCATTACAGTACTGCTAAGCTACAGTTCAACTAGCAACACATATTGAAATTCTATCGAACTTCTAAACGTAAAAGGAAAAACTTTGTAAATAACATAAAAATTTCACATTTATGAATTATTTATTTTAAAATAAAACATATCAGAGTATAAATTCAATGGTATCTAGAATACACACTAAAACTTTTGAGGAAAGAGGAGATTTTTTAAAATTAACTACTAATCGAAGCAATAATTTTAATTAAATCCCCCACGTTAAAATTTATGAGTATCAAGATATTTACAGAATGTGTCGTTGAAAGGATTGACAGAGGCTTTAAAATTTTGCTCAACAAATATAAGGTGAGCAGCAATGCCGCTTCAAAAACTCTTGTAAACTTCCTAGAAAAATTAAAATCTACTAAAATTTTGGAATCTGGCCAAACATAATAAATCTGCGCTACACCGTCATTTTAATTGAGCTTAAAACTAATAAAGCAAGAGAAGAAAACAAACCAACTTACAATGGGCAGGGTAAATTTCAACGAGATTAAATGCACTGATCTACTGGAATTGGCTGCCAAGTAGCTCTCCGTTTATATACATAAAGGCCAACCCCTTGTCCACTACTGATAAGAGGGGTGTTTGATGGGTCTTTTAACCTGATAATACAAATGATAAAAATTGTTCTTAGTTGATCAAACTGTGAATGAAACTTTGTACCGCTTAATGTATTTTTGTTACTAGGAACAGCATTTCCTATGGCCCACAGAATAGCTATGTTGCAAAATAAAGTATTTACTGGGTGTACCATTAAAACAGACAAAAATGTGTTCTTCGTCTTTGGAAAACTAAGCTAGTGTTGGAAAAATTCACGAATTTTTGAAAAACAACAGCAAAAGCTTTGCTTTTTGTTATTATTATTACTTTTTTATCTGTAACTAAACCGGTCATTTTAAAAAAGGGTAAATTCTGCTAAACGATCGCGGTGTCAAGTCGTTAAAGGGCCTGGAAATTCCATTGACAATTTTGCGGTCGGAGATTTCCATTAACATTTCGGGGCGTAGGGCCAGAAATCAGAAACGAAGTAATGACACAAATAAGTAGTATATAAATAAATAAAAATTATATTATACGTCTTAAATTGAAATTTACATTTATAAACCAATCAAAGCAAGGAACATATTCAGCACTGTTATTTTAGATCGAGATTGCCATTTAACTGGAAATGTATTTTTAAACATTACAGTGTAAGAATTTTATGTTAATTAACCAATTATAAAGATTTGAACCTTTATTAAAATTTCTTCTTTTCATAGTTCTTACCAGAATGCAAATTAGATATGTTAGCATTTAAGCCGTGGGTTCGAATGTTTTAGAGTGGGTTCGGATGTTCGAATGCCTTGTTAGCAATTCGCATCCTCTCGCCAACTCTACCGAAGTTTATTCCGGGTTAACCATTTTGCTAGCCGACGTTAAAAGCGCGCTGTTAAATATTTGAGGCCATTTTTTGTACCTTCGACTACAGTGCATGAGTTTAAATTTCAATTCATGTTATTTTAAATACCCGCAACCTGCGGAGGTTTGTTTTATAAGCACAAGTAGTTACCTTCCATTAAACTTAAAGAGCTAATGAAAAAGGTTATTTTAACCTTCATAGGACTTTGTCATTTTGATTTCGATTATACAGATAACTCGCTTGTCAGACTGGTAGGGTATGAAGGACATTGATTTAAGATTCCACACAGTTAAAACCCAACATCTGGTGCTCAACTCTCACAGAGCCATGCCTCGCGACAGTACAACTTTCAGCCTCCTCCTCAAGACTGCAAGTTTATACAGCACCAACCGTGGAGATAACCATGCTTGATTCTACTATGGTTACTACCTCTATAGCACCAACAAACAGAGTGAAATTACTTGGGTATATTTTAGATATAGCGCATGCATCAATGAAACCATCCAGTAGTTTTGATGCCAGAAGCTCAATTTTGACTTTCATCGAAGTTTATAAACCCCCTTTTTATTATACCTGGTTGGGAAAGTATAAACATTTGCTATAGCTACTGGTGCGCTGTAGGTCAAGCAATGAATTGACGTAAAGGCACTGGAAAATATATGCTAGATGAACAGGGAAATGAGAATTACTATAAAATCGATGTATTTAAAACTTCACTTTCGACAGTGTTACCCGTTGATAAAAAAAGATAAGGCGAAACTAGAATTAGAACTATATGGTAAGACTGGTTATTTGACCTGCTACCTTTCGGCATAAGCAGGGATTAATAGAACATCTAACATTGATTAATTTTACCAACCACCATACCGTACTCGACCTCTAAATGAAGATTTGCTGACCTCGCCAGCAAAGTCCTTTATTTTAAACAAAAAATTATAATACATAAATTAAAAGAAATATCATACAATCTTCTTGATTATATAAATTACAATTTCTTTTGTCTTAAAAACAATATTACATAAAACAATATAAACAATTTCGCTTATTGTAATAACAAAAATTACTAAGATTATCAAAACTTATAATAACTTACACAATTTCAAATAATGATATTTACAGAGACTGAAAAATTTCATGTTCAAATTCAGTTATTGTTTTCATAATTTGTGAAAGTCCCTTTCTTAATTTTTCATTATGAAATATTTTAATTAAGTCATCTTCATCTTTCAATTTTGGCAAAAACTTCAACCATTTTCGTATTAAACAGGAACATTTCAAAACATGATCTATGTCAGCATTTATCTCACCACAAGGACACTTTAATCCCTTGATATTAAATCTATTATAATATGATGGAACATGAGCATGATTTGTTAGGATTTGGGCTAAATACCCATCACTAATACATCTCTTATTATTAACCTTTTTTAAATATTTAAATGTATATCTTCCTTTTGATTCATTTTCCCAGTATTTCTGCCATTCAATTTTTATTTGGTCATTTATTTTATTCTTAAAAGAAACCATTGATGTAGGGAGAATAACATCTATCAGTTTTTTCTTCGTTGCTTTTTTAGCGTAAATATCTGCCAATTCATTACCTTCATGTCCTATATGCCCACGAATCCAATGTAAAAGAACTCTTTTTGTCTTTAGATTTTCCATTAAAACTTTATGAGTATCAAAAACCAATTTTGTAGTAGAATTTCCAGGAACTACTGCTTGAATAGCACTTTGACTATCCGAAAAAATATTTATAACTTCTATAAAATCTTTCTCTAATATCCACTCTAAGGATTTTTGAATTGCAAATACTTCAGATTGGAAAACTGTTGCATTGTCACTCAGACGATACATCTGTACAATACTCAAGTTCCCATTAGAAAATGCCACAAAAGAACATCCAACTTTTCCATCTATTTTTGAGCCATCTGTATAAATCTCATGGCCTTCATTCCTTGGTAACAGTTTATCCCAATAATAATCAGTTTTTAATGCGGGATGAACATCTTGAACTAATAATGGAATTTCTAAATTTTGAATATCTTTTTGTAAATCAAAACATTCAATAAAATTACAATTATTTTTCATATTAAATATAATTGATTCTTTTTGAGCTATCAAATAGATAGGCTCACAACCACTTAAAGTAAATAAACAGGCATTAGAAACTGTCCGAAAACATTTAGTTATACTCAACATAGCCAGACGTTGAATTTGTATTAACAAATTATTCATTCTAACATTATTCTTATACCAGGCACCACAGCATAAAGA